>NQII01000355.1:1242286-1275737 GCA_002778355.1 Clitarchus hookeri
GGGGGGGGGGGGCTTCACGATATTAGGCAGGTGTACCAGTTTTTTCTTCTTCTGTTCTTCAGTGTATATTAGAAGGCTCCAAAATAATATTTACAGCCTGCGTGGTACCAATCTATCCTCGTCTGGCGTATGATATCTTTTCGTAGGAAAATGTAGGCACGTTTAAAATTTTCGTAAAAAAAAAAACAGGATTTCAAGCACTGTGCAACGCAGTTCAAGCGCCAAATAGGTTGAACCCTTAAGAGGTATTGAGGAATCCGCCAGAAAATACTTTACCTCATTTCACCACCTTAACGGCCAAAAACTTCTTATTGACTGTTACCTACACTCTAAAGGGAAGCCATCCCTAAAATTTCGTGTTTCAGGGTTCCACGGTTTTGGTTGTGTGTTGATAAGTCAGTGAGCGAAAACATTTCCATTTTTATCTAGAGATTTCACCTTGGCACAAACTACACAGAAGTAAGCCTCCTGAGCATTGTTGGTTGGAGGTTTACCTTACGATACGAGGTGTTCGGGTTTCAAGTTCCTTGTTTTATTTATTTAATTTATTTATTTACTTGGTTTATACACAGAGAGATTCAGCAAATTGGCCGGTTTACAACTTGAAGTGTTTTGTCAAGAAGACATTTACAACGAAAATAATTACATACCTAACGTACAGCTAGAATAACAGTAAACATTTGGAATGCAATGATCGGGCGGTATATTTCAAAGCAAATCTAATACAGCTGCCCTTAAATATCAATATTAATGACGCAAAACAGTAAGAAATGAAATAGATAAAGTGTCCTGTATAAGTGTATCAATTTATTTTGTTCATCAGAATGAAATGGATAAAGTTACCAGTATAATCTTATCAATTAATTAATATTATATACATGTAATGAGTGTGGTGTTGGGAGTGTTTTGTTCAGCCAACAAGATATGCCTACGATTTTTTGCTGAAACTATTACGCGAATTTGTCTGCTTGAGAAACTCTAGCAGTTCGCTCCAGTAGCGACTAGCTAGATAGTCAAAAGAGTTTCGGAAGACAGCCTTTGAATGTTTAGGTATTGATGCATTATTGTTGTGTCTTGTGCTGTATCCATGTATTGAGGCTCCGATAGTTGAGTTCAGATAACTGTGTGTGCGCAGATTCATTTTTTTTTTGTTGCGTAATGAATTGCAGTTTGCTTCTGTTGTGCATTGTTAACCATTTTGAGGTTTATAGCTCTCTACTTATGCAATCCCGGTTTTTCAAGTTGAATATATACCGTAAACAGTAATTTTGCAGTTTTTGAATTCTATTGTATGTGAGTAATCTATGTTAACACATAACCTGCGCAATAATTAAATGGAACGGGTACTAGTTGACCACATAACTTAATTTGAATCTGTTCCGGTAACGTGCGCTTAAATTTGTACACATACTTAAGCCGGAAGTAACCAGTTTGCAGACAGCGGGAAGTTTGTTTTGGCCATGAAAAATTTTTGTATAATATTATTCGTAAGTTACGATATCACTGTACTCTTGGGATGAAAATTTTATTTATTTCAATACAGCGGATTTCATCTACCTTACTTAAAATTTTGGGGGTGCCGAGTATCAAGTAGCTACATTAAAAAAAATTAAGTTTGAGTTTTTTACTGACACGCCAGCTGTACAACTCTGCAAGGTTGGCATTAATTTTAGTTAAAGTCTATCGTATGTCCTTTATCGGGGAAGCTATAATCAGCTGGGTGCCATCCGTATATTGGTGTCAGTCCTTGTATCTAAATGTTTTTGGCATCCCGGAAATGTATATTGAAAATAAAAGAGAACCTAGTATGGACCCATGAGGGACCCTTGTAAAAATATTTTGTTTTGCCGAAATCAGTGGGCCGTTGCTAGAGTTGAGGTGGACCTGCTGTTGCCTGCCAGTCAGGTATATACGGAGCCAGTCACACATTGTTTCAGAAAGACCCATCGCTGCTAGACGCGATGAAAGGATACAGTGGTCCAGTGTGTATAGAAATACTACAATTCATATTTTTTATTCGTCCATTGCTTTGTAAATTTTAGAACTCACATCAAGTATTACGTGTTAGGTACTATACCCCGCACGAAAGCCAGACTGCTTCTCATACGCAGGATCTCCACTCTCCATTTACGATACATGCAAATTTCGTTTTTAGGAGTAGGCCTAAGTTAAGATTGAGATGTGCTGTGATACCCTTCTGCGTATTCACCAACCCACCAGTTTAAACTGCGGGAAGTAATACGCACCAAATAAAAGCTGGGCTAAAAGAAGCTATATTCTCCAATAAAATATCGCGAAATAAGCAGAGACAAAATGTACCGCGGCAACATGATAAATATTACCAACTGATCTTAAGGAACGGTAGTTATTCTTTCCTGCTGGATATTCTGTTCACAAATTTGTCTCCTTTCCGATAAGTTTTAAACGAAGGGCGGTATGCTGACATTAAACCGTAACGGGGTTAAAATGCCCACTGTACTTTCAAGCAAACTAGTCGAGCATGAAACCTTACCCATAACGGCTTGGCTATGAGTCAACCGTCGCACCTTTCGTGTAACTCAACAGTTAGGTCTAAAAATAAATCGCTTAAACCAGTTTGTCTATGGTAAACCAATTTTTAAAGCGTAATATTTCGAACGTGTCTTGAAAACGATACCTTCAATTTGCACATGTATAAAAGCCGCTGGAATATTTTTCGCGTAACACAAAAGCTGTGTCATATCTACAGCTGGTAGCCTAATTGCTGAAAAAATTTGCGTACGTCGGCGGCCTGCAAATCCGTCTGATCAAATTTAAACCTACAGTTTTACGCGTCTAAGCACACACCACGTGCTTACGGCTACGAATACCTTTCGCGTTTAAGGTTCTCCCTAGTCTTAATTTCCAGCTGATGCAACAGCAAATAAAGGAAGTATGTTACATCCATGCTATCATGTTTTGAATAAATAATAATAAATCAAATTGTGCTCCGTTTCCCGGTTGTATAGACAGGTATTGTCATCCCTGCCCAGTCTGAAGACTACACGAGATGAAACGAAGTTAATGGAAAGATGCTGGGGCAAAAACAAAGGGCAACAATGCCATGAAACACCCAACATCGAGGTGATATGTGACGTGATTACTTAGTTGAGAACCCGGGTTTAAAATAAAATCTATCATGTTAGACAAATTGTATTCCTGGTTTTTATTGCTTAATCACGTTTTTAAAAACAAAAATTCCAAAAAGTACTTTTATAGTGAACTGACTATTGACTTTTCACTGCAGCAAAAAGATAAAACGTAATTAAGTAACCATAATTATATCACAATATGAGTTCATGGTTAAGTTTTTGCGCCTGTACTGTAGAGTAATGTCAATGGCTAGTTCGCGATAGCCATTCTTTCGAATTTTTTTATTGAACACATTAATAACCAAGAAAACAAAGAATCCAATGTGATACTTCGAGTTACACCTGAGGCTGTATCGTCCTTTATAGTGAAATTATTAGTTTTAGTGTCACAATAGAAGGGCCAGGGTCATTACTGAAAATGTTTCCTTATACAAGCATTACATTACGTAGTTCGGCGCAAATTTTTGTAGCTGATTGTTAAGGTGTTCTTTGGTTGTCATATAAGGTGAGAATGAATTAATATTTAAAATACTGTGTTAAGTTAATTTTTGCATAAACATGAGTTGGTAATTCATATATTACGTCCGTAATGATGAGTAAGGCAATTAGCTAAGCTTCTACTGTCGCATTTTTCAATACATCATCCCCAATTTGAATCAGGAAGAAATAAATTTAAAAAATCCAATATGGCGGGTTACGCGGGCTTTTAATGGCTCGCGGACGAGAGTGTCGTGTAGCAGCAAGCCGGAAATACCACAAACGAGGGAGACGCAATAAAACAGAGCGTTTAAAGCCGAGGACACGAGGAGTGTCGACATCAGCCAGTCGCCTAATGCGCGCGGTATCCGGCTGTCGCGTCGCTTGCGTGTTGCTTGCTGGGTTCCTGGACCTCTCTCTCTCTCTCTCTCCTCGGGACACGCATTTCCAGCAGGCCTAATCGCGCGGAGGAACCACCCCTATAGTCTGTCTCACGAACGAATTCGCTTTTCTGACAGTTCTGTTTTCATGGCGTCTCCCCGCATCTGACTTGTTACGTAACGCACTCAGTTGACTCTCAGCCTGCCTAGTATGCCAATAGAAAATATTTTTGCCATGGAAATAATGTACCTGTACACAAAACTATATTCAATAGCGAGCTCTTCACACTTTTTGAAACAAACCTTTGAAAAATCGCACTTAACATGATGTTTGGTTGTTTCCAACGTATGTCATCTATCACAAGCGTTTTATACTTCTGTTAACATCAAAGTGTCTTGATTGTGGTTAAATTGAACTTTTACTTATATTCTCTGTACAAATGATAATATTTCATTTAAAATTAATGTGAATAAAAACAGAGAGAAAATAGATTTGTTGGTAATGCCTAGTAAGAAATAGTTCTTATGCAAAATATACTGAACGCGCACGAATGTGGGGCGTTGTCCCTCTGGTGTAATTTTTCTAGACGTAGTTAAGCTTTGTTTGCACGAGGCGGAGGAACACCCCGGAAGCAGAACTGTAAGCAGGGCTTCAGAAGAGTTGGAAGTAACCATTTACAAACGATACTTTCCAGAACTGTCATAAAAGTACACTGGTTCGTGAGACAGACTATACCCTCGTTCTCCTGAACTCGAGTGCTCGCTCTCGCCAGCTGATAGCCGGGCGCCTGTTGGTAATTTATTACGCTCCCCTCCCCCCTCCCCCCTTCCTCTTGGACCTTCAGTCGTCGGCGCACTACGCGGGCTCCCCATTTATAAATACAGCAATTACCGGCAATCTTTTGTTTTCTCCTGCCTAATGCGCTCTGGCCGATACGACGTGCACGGCGCACGAGCAACGCACTAGTCAAGAACCTCGCTTCCAGAATTCAACCATTTTCTTCTAGGGGTCAAATAGTGCCCCCTCCCCCTTCCTCACACACAGACCCCACCTCCTTCTCTTCTTAAAGGCTTGTTAAGGCTCCCGCTTACCTGGCGCATTTTTCTGCGTTCGAGGCCGAGAAGCGCGGAAGCTATAAGGACGACACTGCCACGCGCATCAAGTGCGCCATCGCCGCTAAGCGCAAGGCTCTCAACTAGCGCGCAGTGTTCTCGTCTACATATGGGACTTTCAGCTGTGGCCGTATTATTTTACCGGTGTAAAGTGTGTAGGAAGGTTCAAAGCAGGGCCCTCGAGTAGTTTTGTATGTATCTGGCGCGTATATTTTGAGACAGAGCATTTTGGGAAAGCCGTTTTTAACCATTTTGGAGTGCTCTGAAATGGTGTTTCTAATATGCGTAACGTCTTGAAAGCACTCAACAGTCCTCGTCTGAAGTGTGTGATTTTCGTAGATCAGCACATTCGACGCACGTTTAAGAGTTTTGTAGTAAAACGAGTATTTCAAACACTCTGCAGCGCATTTCAAGCGCAAGGTAGGCGGGAGGTGCAAGCCAGCATAGCGCTGCAAGCTGAGCTCGAGATATGGCTCTTGCCTGATTGCGACGTGGTTCAAGAGTTTCCAGCCTCAGATGCTTATCGCGGAANGTTTCCAGCCGCAGATGCTTATCGCGGAAAGCATTTAGTGTTATTTACAAATTAAATATGGTGAACAAGTCGGTGAGGAGGAGACGGTGAAGAGGCAAGTATAATAAATAAGGTAATTCTGAACGCGATATAATTGTGAATGTGTTCCTTTGAAAAACTTTATTACATAAAACAAAATTTCAAATAGCTCACCGTGTAGTTCTACTTAAGTACTTTGTTAGTTCAAAATTTCGATATTCCTGTCCTATATTTATGACTTTTCCAAAATATTCACAAAAGCGCTACATATTTTTAGGAGATTCAATTTAGTTATCATCAAAGAAATTTTCCACAAAAGTGGTTTATTGACTCTTTTTTCTGCCACTGATATTTTATTTTTAAAACCACTAATATGTTTTCCTTTGTTATTTACTATTCTTAAAATTCTTTAGTTAACTATAAAAACCAAATTCGTCATTACCTACCCGTGTATGTAACTGTTATGGGTATTTGTGAACAGAAAAGTAGAAGAATCGGGAACATACGAAAGAGCTTTATTAGCTTACCTCAAAATCTGTGTTCAATCATTTAAAAAAAATTGTATTTATTTCTTCTTTTTCAAAACATATTTCATTGGGTTTTTGTGAACACCGGCAAGACCAATTATAAATATTGTATGCATATCTGCCATCAATTCAAACCAGTGTTGGGTAGTAACTTAACTAAAGTCTCAGTAACGAGTTACTTTAAAATAACTTTTGGGGTAACTAGTTACTTTTTTTGCAAGCTAACGTGTAACTTAACTAAGTTATTTATTAATTTTAATGGACAGAAAAAATAAAAGTTACTTTTACGTTTTTTTTGTTTCACATTAATGTAGTTTTATCTCAGTGCAGCGAGAATAGCTTAAGTAGGGGAGACTTCATGAGTCAAGGGTTTAAGAAGCAGGGGTTGCTGGTTTGACGTCGGTCCACATTCGTAGAAGTAGTACCGTTACCTACGCTGCCATCTGCCCCGTCCACTAAATGTTTATTTTTTCTTGCCTGTGAACCATGCCTTTTAACTAGTGCTTTCGAAACGCTAAAATGGACACTGACAGTGAAGAAAAGTGTTTGTCATTTCTTAACAATAAATACCGTTTCTTTCTTAGTATTTAACATGACGATGACGCAAATTTTAAAGGTAAATGTTGGCGCATGTCGCTTTATAGAATAGGCATAGCGCTGTTACCACACCCTGCTATATTATTAAATACATATCCAGAGCAGGCAGCTGTCCACGAAACTTTCAACCCGGGGATTCGCCTGCTGGGAAGAACCGAAGCCAGAATGAAGCAGGGGATGTCCCGAGTCGAATGCCTTCAGCTACGCATGAGAAATAGCTGATAGGAGTTTCCGACGAATGAAACAGGGGATGCTCCGACTAAAATTAGTGCAGACCGCAGCTTCATAGGAATCCCCGAGACATCAAACTCACCCTCCCTCCACCCTGGTGGGAGCTCACAAGCCACTGACAAGACACAAAATCGAGCACAAAAATACACCCGAGATACACAGGGGAACTCCCGAATTCTCTCGCGAGAAATTGCTGATAAATGTAGCTTGAATATAGCGACAGACACGTTAAATTCACGAGCACAGCCAAGAAGTGGGTTAGTTGTTCAGCCAAGGTGGGAAGGAGTTGTTCGGCAGCCTCGATGCGAGGCGGAGGCGTCAGTTAGCGTGAGAGTCAGTCATATCACCAGGCTGGGGTTCGGACCCCGGCCGAGCCAGTTGATCGTCATCCGAGATGGGAGTCAGTTGTTCGGAGTTGTTAGATGCGAAGCGGAGGAGTTGTTCAGAGACACGCTGAGAGATGCAAGGCAGTCGGGTGAGTCAGTCATATCACCAGGCCGGGGTTCGGACGCGGCACAGGCCGAGTCCGTGATGTTCAGTCAGTAAGCCCGAGACAGTGTGTCTAGAGTTCCGGGACAAAACAAGTCAGGACACGCAGTGCGAGACGAGTGGCAGCCTCATAACGAAGAAGCCCCACGACGAGAGGACGTAGTCGTGCGCCGGATGGCGACGAAGCAAATCAGTTAGTCAGTTAGTGAGTCAATTGTGACATCACCGGGGAGAGAACACAGGAACACCAAAGACAGTATGTGCAGATTTCCGGTATAATCTGTGTAGGAGATCTGAGAACTTATGGGTATATTCCCGGAAAAGAAATGCTAGTTTCCGAGGCGGAGAAGTTGGAAGCGTGAGCCGGGTCATGGCAGACGTCGACGCAGGAGAGGGGACGTGCTCTCCGACAGGAATCGCCAGCCGAGGTCACAGAGACATCACAAGTCCCGGCAAACCAACCTCGGACTTCCAAGAAGGGATGCCGGGCTGACCCAGCTACACCAACCAACGAAGACAACTCACCAAAAGCCGCAGTCACAGTTAAGTAGAAACGTCTCNAAATATTTATATTCATCAGGAACATCTTCCAACCTGAGGAAACACCTAAATGGAAGAAAATCCCCATAATTTGTGCGGGTGTGTTTGTATCATGTGCACACAATAAGGCGTTAGTCGAATTGGCAGATTTATTCAACCAAATCGTTACATACTTAATTTCCTTAAAGCATTCTATAGAAACGCCGCAGTAACCTAAGANGCAGATTTATTCAACCAAATCGTTACATACTTAATTTCCTTAAAGCATTCTATAGAAACGCCGCAGTAACCTAAGACTTGGGAGCTCTGCCAATGTCGGGCCACTTCTATGGAAAGGAAACAATTTGACGATGGTCGCATGGCGGGTGGGAGGGAGTGCCTGCACATTCGTCTGCCATTTACCAGCAACCTGTTGTTGGTGCTACACATTTTGTTCTGTCTCTCTCTCTTTCACTTCGGTAGGCGTAGCCAAGTCCGTTCTTAGGACATCAAGACTATAGTGTTATGCCAGTAGCTAGAAAAACGAGATTCACGGACCAGGATGCAGGATATGGACACGTGGACACACAGCTGCAATATTGGATGACATCACAGCCACCATCTTGGATGATGTCACGACAGCCATCTTCCCCTTGTCGTCTGCTTGCATCTTGGATTCCCCCCTATATGTTTTCCCCAGCGCCTGCCAGGAGCGCCACCAGATTCGTTTCTCCCATTCACCACTAGAGTGCACCACCACACACCCACCCTTCCCCCACAGCCCACCAAAGACGCCGTCGTTTCCACATCATCTGCTAGAGAGCAGTATCATCGCCGTCGTTCGTTTCCCCCCACCATCAGCTAGAGCGTGCCACCNTTTCCACATCATCTGCTAGAGAGCAGTATCATCGCCGTCGTTCGTTTCCCCCCACCATCAGCTAGAGCGTGCCACTGCCGACCATCATCTTTGCTTCCGAAGTCTGTCGCTAGGCGCAGTGCTTAAGGACGAAGTTCGGCGTGCAGTATGCGGGACCATCGCCCTTACACATGTGCTATTCGGAGCAAGTAGAGCTCAAAAACTGCCAGAGGAGTGCAGAACCGACCCAGCCACCCAAAAGAATGAGAGTCTAGTGAAAAAAATAAACAAATGACGGCACCTAGACAGTGTCCCGACCACAGTCCCACAAACTCGTGTGTGTGTATATATATATATATATATAGGAGAACAAAAATAAATTACTATTAAAAAATAGAGATCCAAAAAATATATGTAAATGCTAGCACCCAGCCAGTGCCCCTGCCACAGTCCCGCATGCCCATATATATGTATGTATATAAACAATATCATAAATAAATTACCATATTAAAAAATTATTTTTCGAAAATATATATAAATTATGGCATCCAGCCAATGCACCGGCCACATTCCCGCATGCCCGTACAGACAGGATGATTCACAGTATCTGTATCACCCCTTTTTCTCGGAAACAACACCACATCGGGGGTTCGCGAAAAAAAAAAGTTGTAACTATACTCTATATGAAACATGGATTTTTAGTAATCCCATTCCCCCCAATATACCAGAGGTAGTGGTATGGGGAGTTAGGTTTGAAATTGCAAATGCGAATGTTGGTCGTATAACTTATTGTTGGATTTATCGTCTAGAAGGAAACAACATTTACTAAGACACTTTTTTCGGACATGTAAAGTTTACGCACAATAAATTAAATCATCTAAGCATTTGTGACGTGCGTAGTTTACGCACAATGAAAATTGACCGAAAATGTGGTTTTAGTACTACAATCAAAAGGAAATCAACGAAACATGTTGTTTTTCTGGTGTGCATACCTAGTGTACGTACAATCAAAAGGCCGTCGGGTGTATTGTAAATGCCGGTATGGTGTGAGAGAACTACCGTCAACTGGGAACTGGGAACACTAATTCGCACACATTACTATTCATAAGTGTTATAAATGTCGACCATCCTGTATCTGTCACGACTATGCTCTCCGTCTTACATTCATGGTAGCTCAGTGGACCTCAGCACTGATTAGAGACCCACATGCTACTCTGTCTTATTCTGTAATTCATGCAATGTAAAACGAATGATTGTCTGAATGATCGAACTTTCGATTGCCAGTTAATGTTCATGCAAAACCTGCAGTCCCTGTAAGTATCTGCTTGCTGCTTAGTGTGCATTATTCTCCATGTTTGTTCGGAAACAGTCTAATAATAACAGTTAAGTTTAACCAATTATCATTGGTTGTGCATAAACTATGCACATAAGATACACACTGTGTGCTATTATGGTATTGCCAGTTTAGTGTGTGAGACTCGCATTGATAATAGCAGTGACCTGTGTGCCTTACTTCATGGACTCGTGCAGTAGGTGTATATATATATATAGTAACTCGTTATGACATGCTCAGGATGTACTTACATATGTCAGTCCTATATTGTTTGTTACATGACCGATTTTTCATGAACAGACCGGTCTTATATATTTTGCATTCGGTTCCCCCGACCCCCCGGTTAGGCTGATGGTGTTGCGTAAAATGAAATAAATTGATACCTTGTACTGTATAACTACAGTATTCTCATAAAGGGAAGTGCATGTGTGGCTCGACTGGTCTGCCACCCTGGAGCCAAACGCGTTTCTCTCTCGGCTAGTGTTTTGTACCATCCCTTCTACTTGCCGAGGTCTGCAAGGTGCTCGTGCCGCCGGTCGACCATCTGGGCTGCCTTACAGATTCCCAAGATGTTAGTTGATCGCACAACGTCTGTCGGGTCGGACGCGTTCTGCTGCTATTTTTGCGAGTGTTGGTTGTACTCTGAATGTGATGGTTTCGTATCAGTCGGTTCGTAAGGAAGTCGTTTGCTATTCTGTTGTACTAACCAGGATGGCCTGGTCACTTAATGCATTGTAGTCATTTTTGAGATTGTTCGTTGTGATCATTCGTTCTTTCTCATGTCGCCAAGCATTCTAGATTTTACTAAAATTCTTGGTGCGATAGCAATACTGATATCGCTTCTATGGACTGTGGCTCCATCGGGTATTATATATATATNTACACTAGTTATCTCATCATGCTCATGATGTACTTGCGTATAAGTCAATCCTTTATTGTTTGTTACATGACTAACTTTTTATGTACAGGCCAGTCGTATATCTTTTTTAACATTCGGCTCCCCCGACCCTCCTGTTAGGCTGACGGTATTTATTTGTATTATCGCGTACATGTTTTAATGTGACCTGCGACCAGGTATGTACTGTTTTCGATGCAATTGTATACCCCTTAATTTTTTTTTCAATGTACGGCTGATTGTTAAGGGTTACCCAACCCCTCAGGCCATCAGCACTTGTGTTGTACAAATGGTGTTTGTTTATATTACTATGTATGTATTTTACCCTTACCTGAGACTATGTAAATCATCCTCACAGCACATTTATATATACCTGGATTTTTTTTGTATATATTTGTTTGTTGCATATTACCTGTGCTAACATTTATTTATGTATATACTTACACAAATATATATACAGCCTGGATGTCGGTGGGCGAAGGGAGGTTAGTTGTCGCTGAGGGGGATCCGAGTTATTAGACACCTGCGATAGCAGACGACAAGGGTGGTGGTGGGCGATTGACGAGTGCATGCAGGCTGATGTGTATTTGTGCTATTTCAGAACCTACATTCCCACATTCAACGGTAACTTTGCGACGCACTTGCATGTATACGCACTTCTATTTTTCTTTGAATGAGTGGATGGTTGTTACATGTTCCCGAACTTCAAAGGTTTGGAAATTCCGACCAACTATGTTTATATCAGTGCTTAAGGCCTACTTGACCTTATCTCCTTGATTGCAGTCGGAAGTGATGACTGTGATATGAATTTAGTGGTCGTAGCTTCGTAGAGTGGGAAACATCGGGCAACTGTGCTTATAAGAGGGCTTAAAGTGTACTTGTGCCTACCACCCTGTTTGTGTTCCGAGGTGATGCCTATGGTATGAATTTGGTGACTTAAGCTTCTGTGGGTGGGCAATGGCAGCCAACTACGCTTATACGAAGGCATAAGGTGTACTTGACCCTGCGATCCTTTCGTCGTCGGAAGTAATGCCTGTGTTATGAATTTGGTGGCTGTGTCTTAAACAGTTCGGAAATTACAGCCAACTATGCATATAAGTGGGTTTATGGTGTACTTGACGCATGCGCGGTGTGACTCTAGAGTAGCGTACATGGACCGGCTTCAGTCTGTGCAGCACTGAATGCACAGATAAGGTGCAGATATAGAGTTTCGTGCGCTCGAATGCACGAACAAGTTGAAGATCGGTGGGCGCAGCTTTTTCCATGTGTATTCAACATTAAACATCCTTTTTCTTTCGCGATGACCAGTTTATTATCTGGGGAGTGCATAGGCCGATTCGAGTATTTACTTTATGTCTACTCCTATCAATTCAATGGTGATTATATATATGTATGTATATATAAAGTCGGGGCCTGTCAATTTTTTGTTCCAAATGCAAGGATGACACTAACTATATACTTATTCGTCATTAAACATCCTCATTTCCTATATGTCGCAGTAGGCTTGTGATATGACGCTCGACTGCCGACTCGAGGGGGGGGGGGTATACTCTGTTTTGGCCGGGGCACTGACTGGGATCCATCATTTGTATTAATTTTTTCGATTGCTAATTATTTGATACAGTAATTTATGTTGTTGCTTATATATATTATATATATATATATATACACATGGGCATGCAGAACTGTGGCTGTGGTACTGGCTTGGTGCTGTCATTTATTAGTTTTTTGCTAGTCTCGCGTTCTTTTTTTATGTGGTCGTATATTTATGTTTGTTTACGAATGTGCGGGCCTCGTGTTCAGTGATGTCATTTTTTCCGCATTGTGGTACGCCCATGTCTACCGCTTTTCTTGCCCCACACTTCCCATTTCGCCGGTGGTCTGGCGGTGTAGATGTCTGACTGACGACTCAAGGGTAGTGGGGTTGGTCCCGAGCTCCTCCGTAATTTTTTGAGCTCTTCTTGCACCGAATAGCATGTGGTTGCGGTGGTGTAATACTAGCAGACGATGCGGGAAAGATGGTAGCCATGACGTCATCCAATATGGCGGTTATGACATCATCCAAAATGGCGGCCGCGTGTCCGCATCCTGCATCCTGGTCCGTGAATCCCCTTTTTCTAGCTACTTTTGCCTAAATTAAATTTTGAAATATAGTAACATCTATGTAGTATTTCACGAATTATGTAAATAAGTTAAAATTATTTCTTAGCATTACAGTCCCGCGCACGCGCACACACACATATGTGTATTTAGATATTGGTATATATGGGTTTTTACAATTCCTAAAGGAATATGACTACTGAGAGCATCCGAACATAAACCTACTAAAAAAAACATATTACTAAATTACGAATTGAACAATTCGAACACATGTGAAGCATAGAGTAGAAAAATACACAGAGACGCAATTACATGGCAGTTTCTTTGATATGGGCGTACCCATTCACTGATTGGTTGTGTGACTCTCTGGAAACGGGCCTCGTGTCTGATTGGCTACTGCGTGCTACGATATTTTCCTTAATGGCTGGGCTGCCGGTTGGCTATTTAGTTACCAGGCGCTGATTAAGGAGCGGAGTTCCGACATGTTTCTTGTCAGTGACGCCATTTTGTTATCGCGTGCAGCTGGAGTTCACGGAATAAGCAGCTATTTCACCTTTGTATACTTAAGTACTATGTGGCCAAAGTTTTGACAATCTAGTAACTTTTTAATTACTTAGTCACGCCCAACATTTTTCTTGTATTTTGTACAAAAACTGTCGCAAATGTGTTAACTGTTACTATAATAAAAGGTTGCATATGTATTTACAATTAAAACAAATAACATAGGAAATCTGCAAAATATCGAGGCCTTGCTATAATTTTCGTACGTATTTGGCACAGAAGTTTTTTGTTTGACTTTAATTTAAGAAATTTACATAAAGTTATTTCGTATGCTATGTGAGCACTGGTACTATTTTAATGTAAACATGTTTAAAAACTACTTAGCACTACCATACTTTTGTTATGTTTGATATCTGCAGATTAAATTAACGCATTGGTGTTATTTCTTTTACAAATACCCTAGCAGAAATCTATTTAATAAATATTTTACATGAAAACTACTGTTAACACAGCACTTCCACTCAGTGATATTTCTTCATATTAACTACAAAAGTAGTATAGCGTTGTGCATATACAAATACGTGTGTATAAGTTTCATTTAAATAAAAACATGGTATTTTTAATGTTAACGACAGAATGGAACGCTTTTTATGTATAGTTTGTGTATTGGCGTTTCAAAAGAAATGCAAAAAATACAATGTTATAATTAATTATTGAAAAGTAATTTCAGTTTTGTAATACCATTTTTCTTATGACCATTTGAACTGTCATATAAGAATTTTTACAATAGCCTGTGTGAATGATGCCATTTCAATTTTGTATGGTTTTAAATATTTCAGATTTTTTTGTCTCTGTAAATACTTTGTTATATATCCACTGAAAAGAAACTCGTCTTATTTTATGTTTCCATTTTGTTGAGTGTACCACTAAATCTGAGAGTTAAATGTTCTGTATTATAGTCCGTAATACATTTATCACCCTTCTTATACTTCTGACACTATTATTATTCAATGTATTTACTGTTAAACATTTAGTTTGTTCAATAAAATGTTTTAACATTGAGTATATGCAAATCTGCAGACGTTTTGTGTGGTGCGATGTAACATTTATGACAATAGGAAATGTTATGATAAAATATTACACCTAAAATATCAAAGTACTGAAACGTAATTTCTCTACAAATTGTTAGGGAGGAATCTTATTTAAGAAAATAATTTTATTTACTCCAATTTAGTAGTTTTCTAGTTATAAGATTTCCATGTTTCTTGATGGTATACCTGTTAGTTTAATTCTTATAGCAATGATATTTACAGACTACTTTAACAAATAGTGTATCACTTTTTTTTATTTCCAACTATGTTCTGAGCTAAGGGAGACCTACACATATAAAAGTTACCTACTGAGTAACGGAGTTCAGTTAAGTTACTTTAAAATTAACGCCCAGTTACATTTTATCCAAAAGTAACGAAAAGTAGTTGAAGTTACTTTACTTCCTAAAGTAACGTAACGTAACTGAAGTTATTTGTATATGTTACTCACACAACATTGATTCAAACCCATACTCTGTTCACAAATACCCAGAACTTGATTCTGTCTGTGTTGATAAGCTTTCCATTCACGTTTAAGGTTAGGTCTACTCCAAAATTATATAATTTATTCTTATTTTCCAACTGCGTAGTTATGAATACAAATTTAGAAAACAAATTGATTGTCATATAGTATGATCTGTATCAAAATATGATATTAAAGGATATACAGGTAGTAATCATTCTAACATTTCATATTATTTAAATTTTTTTGACGTTACCTATTCTTGTTGCTGACTTTATTGAAAAGCGTTTAAAATTACCCTAAAAGTCACTTTACAATCAAATAAAACTTGGTTTTAGTTTCTAGAAGTTGGCGTTAAGCTAGTATAGTTTCTTTGTTTTCTTTATACAAGTATGTTTCGTATTGAGATGAAGTAAAGAGANAAGTTGGCGTTAAGCTAGTATAGTTTCTTTGTTTTCTTTATACAAGTATGTTTCGTATTGAGATGAAGTAAAGAGTAAAGAGATTTGGGCGGCTCTTAACATCGAGGTCTTGAGAGCCGATGAGGGTGAAGCGAGGTGAGTATGGAACANAGTAAAGAGATTTGGGCGGCTCTTAACATCGAGGTCTTGAGAGCCGATGAGGGTGAAGCGAGGTGAGTATGGAACAGCACCGAAATGAAAGGGAGAGGGAAACGGGAAATCCCCGAGAAAACCCGCTAACCAGCGGCATCGTGCCGATTCCCACATGCAAAAATCCGGGAGCGACACCGCCGGGAATACTGAGATATAAATTCTTCTAATTCCTTGGAGTGATCGCCGCCTCGACGTCAGTTTTCATTCTTACAAGACTGCTACTAAGGACCAAGCCATTCACCCACCGGCCTCCCACAATTGGTGACTCCCGCACGTAGGAAACTTGGCGGAAGTTTCTAGGGGTCTGTGGGTTTTCTCGAGGTACTTCCTGTCCCACCCCCACCCTCCAAACAATTATTCCATCGTCTTGTCAGCTCCCGCTCGCCTCATATTCCGGCTGCCTGGAGCGTCAAATGTGTCATCATTACTTTTCCCCGAAACAACTTGGATTGTCGAGAACGTTCTAGACGGTACCTACCTCAAGTATAAATACCACTTGCAGGCCTCTGAGAGTGAGTTATTAAGAGTTNCGAGAACGTTCTAGACGGTACCTACCTCAAGTATAAATACCACTTGCAGGCCTCTGAGAGTGAGTTATTAAGAGTCGAGAGTTTGGCGTCTTGTCCGTGCGACCTTAAGCGACATTTGGGCGATTCCGGAGCGGCGAGGGACGACTGCAGTGATCTGCGATAGTGCGTCGGCGAGCTTGTGTGCAGTGACGCGTTATCCACGACCCTACATTCGCCCAGGAATTCATGTATTTGATTAGTTAGTTAAGAATATTCGCAGTTTCTTCACACTTTTTGAATCCAAATTTTGAAAAATCACCGTCCGTATGACGTGCTTGGTTGTTTTTAAATATGTCATACATCACAAGCGTTTTATACTTTTGTTTATAGAAATAATATTATTATAGGTTAAATTGAACTTTTACTTATATTTTATTTACAAATTGTAATATTTCATTTATAAGTAATATAATAAAAACAGAAAGAAAATTTGTGTATTGGTATCTAATGCCTAGTAAGAAATAAATATCATTCAAAATACTATTAAACTCAGTATGCACTAATGCGGTGTACTATCCTTTTGGTGCAATTTTCTTGACTCAGTAAAGCTTTGTTGGCATAAGGCAGCGGAATATCCTGAAAGTTATAACTTGAGCAGGGCTTTTAAAAAGTTGGAAGTAACCATAAATTAACTATATTATTAATTTGCTGTTTAAGAAGGTTTTCGAACTGAACTGCGATTTGGTATTACTTCGTATACTCCAATTGTTCCTTTCATTACTCAGGAGGGCTCTCAAGGAGACGGCATACGCATTAAAAAGATCTAACTATTGTAAAATAAGTGTTAAGTGTACAAAGTGTAACCATACTTGCAGCATAAACTGTTTACTCATCATGTACTCCGGCTAGCTTCAGGGTTCCTTAAGGGGATCATTCCCTCGCCATTTTGGAATCTTGGTTTTCTTAGCATATTTATAATTTTAAAGAAGAACATTCTGGAAGCACACCTATACCCCACCAGCTGTTGGCCTCACACAGCAGTACATGCATATCGACTAAATCACGAACTCATAATTACGACACAATATTAATTCTGTCAAAATTTGACAAAATCAACATTATGAGCTAAGGTATTTTTTTTTTTATTTATGTTTTTCACTGCGTGTATCTTATAATTAAGGGATAAATAACCAATAACCGCTGTGCAAAAACCACAAGTATATACGAAGTTAACTACATCCACACCAAATGTTCATCAAAACGTATCTAGAAAATTANACAAAGTGTAACCATACTTGCAGCATAAACTGTTTACTCATCATGTACTCCGGCTAGCTTCAGGGTTCCTTAAGGCGATCATTCCCTCGCCATGTTGGAATCTTGGTTTTCTTAGCATATTTATAATTTTAAAGAAGAACATTCTGGAAATACACCTATACCCCACCAGCTGTTGGCCTCACACAGCAGTACATGCATATCGACTAAATCACGAACTCATAATTACGACACAATATTAATTCTGTCAAAATTTGACAAAATCAACATTATGAGCTAAGGTAATTTTTTTTTTATTTATGTTTTTCACTGCGTGTATCTTATAATTAAGGGATAAATAACCAATAACCGTTGTGCAAAAACCACAAGTATATACGAAGTTAACTACATCCACACCAAATGTTCATCAAAACGTATCTAGAAAATTANTGTGCAAAAACCACAAGTATATACGAAGTTAACTACATCCACACCAAATGTTCATCAAAACGTATCTAGAAAATTATCGACAGCGAAATTTGGAAGACGTCTACGTGTCCACAAAACACGTTTTATTTCCCCACAACACTTGTTTCCGCTGGATTAAGTACGTATGAAACAGATCCCAGAAACGTAAGATGACTGATCTATGTAAGCCTAATTGCTTCCCGCAGTCATTAAATAAAACAAGTTACGTTTTAAGACATGTTGGAATGCTGCAGGGAAGATAATTAAATTTAAAGCTGCCTACATGTTCGCATTTTTCTGAAAAACGTAACGTTATTTTACAGACTTGCTGTTCTTCCAGTTTCACGCAGTAACGTAAATTACTAAACATATTCATGTATAAATTTGCATTTTTATTTTCGTGGTTTCGCTTAATTTCTTGTTATAAATCTACACAATTTTATTACTTTTCATTAAGGAAGGGCGTACGTAGACGATAGTAACGTATTCCTTTTGTGGGGTGCGCTGCGGAATTTCAAATACTTACTTTTAAATACCCCGTAGTTATTAACAATTAAAACCATTTCTGCAAAAGGAATGTTCAGCCTCAGTCGATTCTTACATTTTGTAAAAGTGAAGAAGGGAGTTAAAAATGACACAGAATATTGATTTCTACAGTTAAGTACAGAAAAAAGTTTTTAAAAAGTAGTAAGTATATCTAAGAGCTTGGAGAAGAAGTGAATTTGCAATACGTTACATAAATAGGAACAAATTATAAACAAGCATGTTTAGTATTTTAACTGAAGAAAACGAATTATCTTATTGCACTTCCGACAACCTTGTTTGTTTCTTCGTTACTGTTCTCCAATGAGAAGACACGATAAATTAAGTGAAAATTGAGGCCTAGAAAGTTTCCGGCTGCAGGTCAATTTTTGCATCACAGTTCGAAGTGGCCACAGTACTCGGTGTTGTGATTTACGTGTCAGACTTTCTACTGCTCCATTCGCAACTGGTTGTTTTAAGGTGACACAAACCGGTAGGTGGCCTCAGCATCGTGCTCCCGGGCAATGAAGATAAATGGGGGTGGGGGAAGGCTTTCTTCTCAAGAGGCCCTCGAGTGTGTCATATCGGCGGGTCGTGATGGCAAGTAATCTCGTGAAGTCTCTTATTTTCCCCCTGCTCGCTCGGGGGTCGCCGTCTCTTGTTTCAACAGTAATTTACGGCCGGGTTCCATTAGCCGTCATCGNGTCCGGCGATGCATCAAGGAGTTCTCGGGAGGCTGTAAAGTGGCCCCGCTGATGAGCGGCCAGATTTATTGGCTCGCCTCGCGTCTCCGCTGACAACGCGGGTCGCCGGAGATGTCCCTACCCCCGCACCCCCTCCTGACAGCCGGCAAATAGAGCGCACTGTACGAGTGGCACTTGGAGGGGTTGTATGACGAGGGGGGGGGAGCATGTTGGTCGCCTGAGCATCAGTCGCTGATTGCCACTTGAGCACGCGCCTAATTGCTTCCACACCTATTGTGCGACACTTTTGTCCATGAGCTGTGATGATTGTAGCTACATAAGTGTCGCCTATCATATAGTTTCTTCATTTATTCTATAGAATATTCACGGTAAAGTGAGCACTTTTGAGACCCCAGTTACATTTTTCTTTCAACCATATTTTATCCTTTAACCACCTTTTAAAATAAATATTGCCATGTAAGTAAGACACACAGTGTGTATATTCCACCACACTTGGAAGTTAACGTCTAAAGCTAAAATAAAGTATATTTATTGACTATTATTCCAAATGAGAGGGCTTTCAAAAGTGCTCACTTTACCGTGAATAGCCTATAACTATTTACATTTATTTTAATGCGGTGAAACTTTGTTCGCTAATTATAGATCGTATTTCGGTATGCCGTAGACTGGAAAATGTTCTAGTTGTTTAGCTTGTTTATTGCAGGCCAATATTTAAATATTTATTCTCAGCAAGCATTTATCGCTGTGATAGATGGAGTATTTAATGTATTAATTACAGCAGTTTCGATAATCCGTCTGTATCATCATTTTTGTGGATGACTCCTGATTTTGTCTGCAATTTACATCTTTGTTGTTTTATTTCCCTTGGCATCACTATCCATTTATTCTCGTGAATATATCTCCCTTCATAACACTGAATTGTCTCTCTAGGTCGACGCCGCATAACTCGGCAGAAAATATATTTCGTATATCATTTTCACAATCCAATTATAAAAAAAAGGAAGGTATTCAGAAGGAAATCAAATTGTGTACACGAATAGGTAGGAACTATAAAACAAGGATTAGAAAAACTCTTGCAGATTTTCCAAATAGCTTTGCGGAAGATAAAACGCAAATATTGTCGCAGCGTTTATATGAAAATAATGAAACCTATTTTTAAAGTATTTTCCTGAATTTCTTTTGTTTTCAGTCATTAAACTAGGACACGATTACGCTGCTGTTTCTGAAGACCAACACCAGTTATTTCAATTTTATCAAACAGTTTCAGCTGTCCGTATTTTCCATTGAAACATTAATAATGAAGGGTATTCGAGTGAATATTTCTCCGTACGCGATAATTACTATTTTCATGCAGGTACAAACGATGACTAGGCAAACGCGTGCCGCGTTATTTTCGCGTGACCTACATCAATACAAACTGTAGGGGGTAGGTAAAAAGTAGTTTTCTTAGTTGATGGTTCAGCCATCAAGAAAATAATATACTCTGCTAGTTACGTCATATGAGGCCTACGTGTCGAAAGAGGTACCAGTAAGTGATGTAGCAGTTCGTAGAGTTAAAAGTTTTGCAGATTGGTCGGAACGGGCTACAAAATGCGCTGTAACAGTTACTGTATTTATACTTAAAATTAAAGAAAATGTATGTTTTCTGATGCATTTGCATATGAAGTCGCCGGAACTGTTGTAGAATCAGCTGGTCGCGGTGAACGAGTTTCTAATATGTGATGTGAAACCAGCCTTTTTTTCTTGTCTCTCTTGAGTGATTCTCCAGCCTCTGTTCTTTCAGTGGCACCTCCTCCTACACCAATTTCCTCCCCTTAATAGTATTCCCACTCCCAGCGGTGTCAGTGGTTATTGGTTCATGAGGACGCATACCGCGAGCTCGCCAACTGACCTGGTGACATTTCAGTAGTCGCCACTGGTATCTGTGACCTACTCCTCTTTCACTACAAAGAACAGCCACGCTCGAAAAACATAAGCATACTGCGGAGAACGAAATCGGTGGCAAGGGGTTCATTTGTAAAACGTTACTAAAACCTATTAATTTGCTGACTCACTCCTAGCCACATATTCGGTATTAGAAGACATTGGTGAATAGTACTGTTGGAGCATAAGATGTTTTATAATACAGTAATTTTGGGTAACTTTGTATCAGCCACACTGTCAGCGAAAAGTTTAAATTTACACGGACAAATGAATTTTAATTTTTCATTTTTGTATGTGTGAGTTTAAAAACGTCACGTTGCGTAGGTGTTAAATTACGTACGCTAAACTATGTGTAAAATACTGTAACATAATGCGTTCCCTGAAAATAAGGTCATTGTGTTAACACAAACATTATATCGTTATAGTACATGTTTCAAGGTGCAATTATACAACGATCACACATGTGTAAATTTATAACAAATCAAGTGAGACCACAAGAAGAAAAATTCAAATTTATAAGTTACATGTATATTTTCAGTAATTTCGCATTATTGAATTACTTAAAATTGTGTGAAACTACTTTACAGCAAGGTTGTAAAATAACGTTCTGTTTTTCAAAAAATTCTAATACGTGGGCTTAAAATGACATAATCTCTTTTAGTTTAAGTATTTATCCTGCAGTATTTGAATAGGTACCGAAACGAAACTTGTTATTTTAATGACTGTGGGAAGGAATTAGGCTTATCTAGCTAAGTCATCTCACGTTTCTTGGGTATCCTTCTATATTACTTACTTAATCCAGTGGAAACAAATGTGGCGGGGAAAGAAAACGTGTTTTACAAACGACAGACAGAATCAGAAAACATATTTTTCATCATGAATCTGTTACGGTCTAGTAGTTACGTTGAGTGACTTGTCATTAAAGGGTCGTTAGTTAGAATACCGACCGTCCCTAGAAGTTTTCATATAAGTAAGAATTGTTCTTAAGGTGTAAAATAATGAAAAATATAATGCTGAGAAAGCAGAGTCTGTTAGAATTTGTATAAATAGGATTTAAAAAAAATTTATTTTAACAAATTACATGTGTAACATAACAGCATATCCTGTTAATTCACAACATTGTCAGTTAGTTATACACATTCACATAAAATGTGTTTAATGTATGCCATTTCGTGTGAATTTACTGCTAATATATATGTATATATATATATATATATATGTTGTTTTACACTAATATAATTCTCAAAATACACAGACGTCTAAGGGGTGAAAATGTCCCTAAAATAAGTGGATAAACGGCTGCCACTTACATTTTGTGTAAAATAACGTAATTTTTTTTTCAGTGCAAGATAACTTTGTACTGTCTGCCTAATTTAATTTCAAATGAAGGCTCGAAGTATACATGTATAGTCAATTCGCAGTAGGAATGAAACCTTTAAAATATCACGTATCGTGTTTGACGAGTTCTATTAAACCAAAAATAATATACTTTATATTAACACAAGTCTTAAACGCTTACTATGTATGACATATTTAGGAAACTCAGGAGAAAATAAACAGAGCTTGTAGCCCGTGCGGGGTGTGGTGGAAGGGAGACAGGAGAGACAGTGGTGAAAGTCGTCCGGTGATGCATCAAGGAGTTCTCGGGAGGCTGTAAAGTGGCCCCACCGATGATCGGCCAGATTTATTGGCTCGCCTCGCGTCTCCACTGTTTGCATGAGGCGGAGGGATGGCCTGAAAGTGGAACTTAAGCAGGGCTTCGGAAAAGTTGGAAGTAACCAGGAATGGACCACAGATTTGTGTGTTCTTCAGAAATAAATTATTTAACCATTAATAGAGACCTGAAGAATTCGCGAGTTAAGTGATCTGTAGCTTAGACTCCGTAGATATACGTACAAAAATGCAGATGTCAACTACTGCTTGTTGTTGGAGTGGAATGGAATGAATGATAAGACCTACATTTCATTGCATTTTTATTATTGCTTCATCTCTCACCAGGAACTATCATAACTCGTACACCAATCGCAAAATAAACGTGTACGTACAATTTTTTTGAATTAGAGCTTGTTCAGAAATACAGGATGTCCGAAAAGTCTTTCCCTGATTACAAACGTTATTTATGTCCGCTATATGTAAGGTAAAAATGTGAAACTGGTGCAAAAATTTTGGAAAACTAACTAAGTTTTTGTTGCAGGTTTCAGTAATGTGTCTGTAGTGTAGCAGATGCAGTGTCCAGGAAACCGGACATATTCACAAATGAGGAAAAAGCTCAGTGTGTCCTCTGGAACCACGAGACCCGGTCACCATTAACAGTCCAAAGGAGCATTCATACTACGTATAGAAAGATGCCGCCCGATGTCAAGAGCTTAAAGTCGTGGTATGAAAAGTTGAACACAGGATCTGTTGCTGACTTACCGAAAACTGACCAACCATCAACCTCAGTTGAAAGGGTAGAAGCAGTGAGGCAGTATTTTGTGCGAAGTACCAATAAATCAGTGCGTAGGGCCTCGCGTGAATTACAGATGCCAAAAAGTTATCTTCATTATATCTTACACAAATGTATATTGTTTCGTGCATACACAGTGCAAATTATTCAGGTTTTGTTGCCCAATGACGCCACGAGTCGGTATGACTTTGCAGTCGAGATGTTATCGCGTATTGAGGGCGATAATGGCTATATCAAACGTGTTGCTTTTTCTGAAGAGGCAACCTTTTTTGTCAGTGGTGTAGTGAACAGGCGTAACTTGCGTATTTGGGGTTCAGAGCCCCCTGGCGAGGTGTCAGAGTTTACCAGAGGAAGCCCAAAGGCGAATGTTTGGTGCGTGCTTTTGCATGACAAAATTATCGGACCATCGCTGAGGGCACCATCACAACTCCGGTGTATATGGACGTATTGCAATTGTTTGCTGTTCCTCAATTGCTTGAGTATCAACCAGATGTAATTTTTTAAAAATAAGGTGCACTGCCTAATTGGGATTTGAAGTTTCGTGCCTACCTTGATACGACATTTCCTGGACGAGGGATTGGTCGTGATGACCCGACATCTTGGCCTCCGCGCTCTCCTGACATAACCCCATTAGATTTTTTTATAAGGGATTATGTCAAAGATAATGTCTACAAAACTCCTGTATCATATCTTGCAGCTCTGTAACAACGGATATCCACAGTCATTGCATCGATCCCTCCCATGATGTTGGCTATGTACAGAAAATGAATATCGCAAGATGTATACGTGCTACCAAGGGCGCTCACGTGGAGACTTACAGTACTGTGGCAAAAAAAAAAATCTTGGTAAGTTTCCCAACATTTTGGCACCGGTTTCAGATCCCTATCTCACATATAACGGTTATACATAAAATTTGTAATATCAAGGAAAGACTTTTCAGACACTCTGTGATTCCGTGATTTCATTATCCCGTTCAGTCCTCCTGTCCACAATTGAGGACATGTTGCACATGAAGGATATTTATGGTTAGCTCTGTACACAAGAAATCAGTGAGCGTTTACCTTCCGAGTTTTCTGTTTTGTTGAAGTTTATGCACCTCTCATTTGTGAATGGTTAAGGCTGACGTCAGGTACAGCACCCACCAAAAAAATCAACCATTGCTACATCTGAGCTAGTAAAATAATTATGGACTGAACAGGTTAAGTATACATAAATGTGGGGGCTGTAAGACCTATGTTTTAAATTTAAATGTTTTGCTCAAAACAATATTAGCCTAAATTGGCCAAATGATTAAATTCTTAACAAACCGATGTCAAATGTAGTCCGTGGGTCGCAAACAAATCTCTAATGGTAATGTTTTGTTAGAACGTATTAGGTTCCACGTGCTTTCTCGGGAAATCCAGCCAGTTGAAAGGACGTTGTCGTAATGCCCAGTGGATTAAGTGCCGCCATAATCGGTTCCTGATCTCACTACCTGGCGAGAACCCGAACACAACCTGACAGGACGCGGGTGGTCCATAAGTGGATTATAGTATTACAACGCCGCTGAACGTCTTTCAGTGTTTTAAGGAAGAGTAAGCGACGAACTGTATGCGTAAAAACGCTCAACACAGCTGCTCTGTGGAATATTTTTTTTCTTTCTCACAAAATTATTATACAAGCCGAAATTACAAAAAAATGTAGGAGATACAAAATGACTCTCCTGCACTAAAAACGTTTGTATCCTTTGAATCTTAGTTTTTTTCATAACTACGAGAATGAAGTTATGTTAACATAAAAATTCCCATTCCGGGAGAAGAAGTGTGTCGTCTTAAGGTACACACTATGTAAACAAAATATGGAGGAGGTTGTAGCTACGCAGTTCTAAATAAGGTCCTCCAGATTGATTAATTATCAGAATTTATTAGTTATCCTAATGAGCTAAACACATCGCCGAGCGAGGTAGCGTCGTGTTAAACCTTTGGACTCGACGTTCGTGAGAACCTGGGTTCGAATCCCATCGAGGTGGATGTGTGGATGATGGGATGGTTCCTTACTGCAGATCATGGCCGATTCCTTCCCCATTCCTGCTTCTCTGAGCACCTTGCTCCATCTATAATAACCTCGCTGTCTTACGAGACGTTAAACAATACCTACCTAAACGCATGTCTTAATGTGACTGTTATGTGTAATAAGCTCCGTTTATGAATCAATGCTTGGCTCTGTTTTGCTCATTCAACTGTGAATAAATTGGCGATATGTCGTGAACATTCTCATTATATGCGTCTGTTTCCAGGTTCGCTTCCTGGGAAAACCTGGTTGGTGGCTGCCCTTCGCAAAGAGAGGACCTTAAAAATATGAATGTTGTGCCTAAGAATATTAATTGTGGGTTATAATTTGACCTAAGCAATTTTTGTAACTACTGTCAACAAAACCTTAGCATCAGTCCAAATATTAGAACTTTTTACCAACAATAATTACTCGAGTCACTATTTTTCGTGCATTGCTTTTATATTCATTAAGTGCTATGACATTCCTATGCTATCGC
Organism: Clitarchus hookeri; assembly: GCA_002778355.1. Classification (NCBI taxonomy): domain Eukaryota; kingdom Metazoa; phylum Arthropoda; class Insecta; order Phasmatodea; family Phasmatidae; genus Clitarchus; species Clitarchus hookeri. Next base: position 1,268,483 of record NQII01000355.1, read on the forward strand.
CGATCCTGAGAGACAGAGAGAGAGAGAGAGAGAGAGAGAGAGAGAGAGAGAGAGAGAGAGAACTATTCAAATAAAATTTTCAAAATATTTCCAAAAAAAAATTAGTTTTTACTGAGTCGTTATCATCCAAGATTTTAACATCTCTAAGCTGTGCAATACAAAGCGGGTTGTTACCTAAATGTTTCTAATGTAATGAAATCATAAAGACTGTCTTGCAGTTCTTTCATAATGTCAAAGGTCAAAATATCTTGTCACGAAATTAATTTTAAAAAAGCCTTCATAAATTTTTTTGCTCCATATTTTTAAGAAAATGATAATGATACCAATTATATACAAAGTGCGGCACTATTTTTGACTGAAAAGTAGCAAAGAGGGTGGTAGTTACAATAAATAAATCTGTTAAACAATTATAAGTAGTTTGAACTTTTTTTTTAAGTATTATAATCTAAGTAGTTATTTTATTATTACTTATACTGTTTGGATTCACAAGCATTTAAATATTATTTAACACGATTTGAACTAATGTTTGTTCTGCAAATGCATTGCAATGTAATATTCGTTGCCCTTTCAAGCTATGGGGCTTAACAATCACTACACTTGCCTTTTCTAACATAATTATTTAAATGTTTATATGTATTTACTTCCCTTAGCCAATATTATATTCTGTCTTGGTTGTGTTGATTTTTTGTCTATTTAGATGTATTATTTCAACTTCTCTTATTTTGTGGTATTGTTAATTGTTGTTGCTTATTTTATTCCCATACTGTAACTTTTTTCTGTTGATTTTAGTTTTTTTAGCGAAGGTTTGTAGGCAATTTTTCCATTCACTTTAAACTGTGTTAATGCAATTGCCATGATACAAACTGGCCTTGAACTGGCAGTAAGTATTATAATCCTTTGAACTGATCATTAATGAAGAGGCTACGTCCTTTGCCTACAGTGATTCTGAACTTAAAAATAAACGTATTGTTATGAACTGAGAGCAGACCTTAGCTAAACGGCCTGCCTGATTACACCTTCAAACATTAGAATCGAAAACCGGGACACGGGCAGTGATTGTCGAAACACGTTGCAAGAAGCAACAGCAGAAATCCCCTCCACCGGCTAGTAAGATGGGCCGAAATCTACACAACGCGCCCGATATAGGACAATGTAACACCTTGATCGGCGTCTGTTGTCATCGGAGCATCAGACTATGAAGATGTCTGGGAATTGGTGTGCCCGGCCGTCTGAGAAAGTGGCGTAGTAATATTCCTTTTATAAAATGATCTAACATACTGATATTGCTTGCCTGCGTCGTTTTTCTCCTTTTTTTTTTTTTTTTTTTTTTGTCGGGAAGAGCAGGAGCTATAAGGGTTACACTGGCTCGCGCTACAGGAGCGCCATCGCCGCTACGCGCAGGACTCTGAACTGGCGTGCAGAGTTCTCGTAGTGCCGCGTGGGCCTATGGACTTTCAACGAAGACCCTATCATTTTATTGATTAAAAGTATGTAGCAAAGTTAAATAAAGGCTCGTATCGTAGTTTGGCTCGTGTCCGGCTAGTGTGTTATAAGGTACGACAGTCTGAGAAAGTCATTTTTAACTATATTGGAAGACTCCGAATGATATTTACAGCATGCGTGGTACCATTCTGTCTTCGTCTGGGGTATAATGTATTTTCGTAGGTAAACATACTAGGGGCACGTTTAATAGTTTATTTAATATAGAAAACATAATTTCAAACACTCTGCTACGCAGTTCATGCGTCAGGCAGGTGGAACCCTTAATGCTGTGTCCGAATGTATTCAGTAATGTATGTAGATGTATCATTGTTGTACAATCTTAAATTGTTAATAAACCTCCAACTTTCACTGTTGTGCTCAACCTAACCCCGAGTTATAATATGCTGCCCCCCATATAGCCCCTTTTTAAATATGTTTAGAATGAGATAATCATAATAGTATTATTATTGCACATCTTCACAACTGAACTAGAAATGTATGTGTTAAAAGCTGTGAAGCATCGTGGCAGCTCGTGAACTCTTGCACTGTACGAGATGCTTGCTTGCGACTGCAATCACACTTATGGTGCACTAGGTAGGAACTAATAACTGCTGTGGAGCGGTGAGGATGTTCAACAGACTGAAGACATTCGCCAGCGAAGACTCCTACATCAAGTGACATTAAATGCTCTTAAGTGATATATAACGAAAGAATAATTTTTAATGACTCAATTTATTATGAAGTCTTTTATAAAATTGCTTTTGTCCGTGTAGCTTTCGTCTCGCGTATAGCGCCTTTAAACATTTCAGTGCAATGCCCGGTAAGCAGTAAGACAAAAAAAAAGAATCTAATCAGAACCTCTGAATTAAGTCAGGCAAAGGCATGGAAATGATGCACATCCTAAATTTGAATCAGTGGAAAATCACTGATTCACAGTCAAATGCAACTACTCAAATCAGTGAAAATTGCTCCACTTACTGTATAATCTGTGGAAAGCAACTGATTGTTCCAGAGAAACAATTTCACTAACTGAATGAGTGACACAGCCAACTGCATGCGGTGATTGAAATATTTTTTTTTATCGAATTTAGCCAAATAATTACAAGAAATATACGTATTTCTGTTAGTCACTGTTGATGATGTGCAATATAACGTAATTTAAAAAAAAGTAAGAAAAAAATTACGGCGACTATAGGATTCGACCTCACAGAGACGCATCTTGAGCCCATCACTCTACCAATTGAACTACCAAGCCGTTATTGACCATTAAGAAAGAAGCATAGTTGTTAGTTACATCAAAAATTTCCAAAACTAAATCTTATACAATTAATTTTATTTTTTTAGTTACATATGAATGCACTTGCTTCACCACATGTCATGAACTTTAAACCTCTAAACGGTGCGCTAAGATGATTACGTGAAAAATAAATGAAAGACTGGTGTGCATGGTAGTAGGTTCTGGCGCAGGATTCAGGATCCGGATCCGTGACCTTTGACCTTTGATGTCATCGCCACCATATTTTTTTTCGATATTATAGTCGACATGGTAGTCAATATATTTGAATGTTATGATTGATCAGTAATGAGTGATGTCGGTGTTTTATATGGTCTGTATAGATAATAGCATAACTGAGGTATGTTTTGGTTAGAGCAGATGATGTATTTGGTTTGTACGCTATTGTTTTTCAATATGAGTATATACGCTTGGCTTTATGTTGATATGGTTGGTATCGTAATCCGGTATGGTAATCACTGTGATTAATATATATATTCAGATTATGTGTTGGTAAGCTTGTGTTATGGTGAAACGTATGCTCTGTATTGTAGTGAGCAACACTGGCGTCATATATATAATTGTTTGATATGCTGATGGTATGATCCCTTGTATTTTTGTACAGTTATTGGTATGAATGGCTTATATAATTGACTCTTTTTTTGGTTGATATGTTATATGTTATTGTTCAGTATGCTGGAGGGATGGTACCTACTGTGTTTTGGGCAGTGTGGTTACCTGTATGGATCGCTGTTATAATAGGCTTGTTTGTTAGTGTTGGTGTTGATATGTTTGGCATGATCTCTGGGCCTATGGTTGTATTGTTTGTCGGTTGGTATGGCCAGTATTAAATGAGTTGTTCGTATATTATGCTTTATTGCTTAAAATTATGTATGTGTGTGGAGTTACTGATGCATTATGGGTTGTGGTTGGTACAGTACTGCTGGTCACTAGGGATATTGGTATTTTTGTTTGGTATGCTGAAGGTATGGTGGTTAGCATGGTTATTGGTATAGATGGTTTGCATAATCAGCTGATTTGTTGTTTGTTATTCTCATCTTCATCTTCCTCCTCCGGCTCCCCACACCGATTTGATGGTCTACAGGTATTAATGGTTGTCATGTTTGGCTGGAATATTTTAGTTGATGTGGATTGCGTTTGTGATATGTTGGTTAGTATGCCACTAAGTATATTTTTTGGTGCTGGTCGTAAAGCTAATGGTTTGGGATGGGCAGTATCTAAATTTTTTATAAGATGTACGTGGGCTAAATGGACGAGGTAAGCTTTAGTTATTCTAGGCGGTGAGTATATTTCGTGTGGTGTCGGTAGAACAGATGGCATGTTTAATAGGTATATTTTGTTTTGTTAAGGACTATGCGGACTGAACGATTTGGGGTATGCTTGAGTTATAGTGGGTGGTATGGGTGGTGAGTATACATGGTTTCGGTCTGTAGCACAAATGGAATGGGTGTTGGGTTATGGGCTGGTCTCAACTGTATAGTTGCTTGAGCTATGATGGATGGTATAATTGGTGTGTTGGATGTTATTGTTGTTATGTTGTTAGGCATGGTTTCCAGTATATCGGTCTGGTGATTGTCGGGGTATGTCAAAATGGCATGGACAATATGTGTGCATTGGTGAGTCCTGTAATGCTAAGGCATGGTTGAGTTAAAGCGGTTGGTATGGGTGGTCAGTGTATTTGGCTGGTGTCAGTCCGTATGGGAAGAAGTTAATTGTGTCGTGGTGTTTGAAATTGCCTTATATGGTATGGGTTGTGTATTTTTTAGTATTATTGGGTGATGATGTAACTAGCATATTTTGCATAGTGTCGATTGGCAGAACAGTTGCAATGGGTGCTAGGTTATGGGTTGGTCTGACCTGTATGGATGCTTGGTACACTTAAGTTATAGTGGATTATATGGATGGTGAGTTGGGTGGTATGTTTGATTAGTAATGGCTGAGTTTTTCTTGGTTTATAGAAGATGGAATGTTGGGTGGCCGTGGCCTCATATCAGTTGTTTGATGGATGATAGGAATGATTGTGTCATGGGTTGGTCTAGAATGTATGGTTGCTTGATACACTTGAGTTATGGAAGATGATTTAAACAGAGTGATTGGTGGTATGGATGATTAGTAATGAATGAGTTTTCTTGATTTATAGAAGATGGGATGTTGGGTTCCTTGTATAATTTGTTTGATGGATTGTAGGAATGAATGTGTCATGGGCTGGTCTAGAATGTATGGTGGCTTGGTACACTTGAGTTATGGCAGATAGTATAGACAGTGTGTTGGGTAGTATGGATGATTAGTAATGACTGAGTTATTCTTTATATATAAAAGATGGGATGTTGGTTGGCTTCGTATCAGTTGTTTGTTGGATGGTAGAAATGACTGTGTCATGGGTTGGCCTAAAATATATGGCTGCTTGGTACATTTGAGTTATGGTAGATGGTATGGATGGTGTACTGGGCAGTATGGATTATTAGTATGGGTGAATTTTTCTTGTGTTATAGGAGATGGTATGGCTGTTTGGTATGATGGGTGGTCCGGTATCAGTAAAGTTAGTTTGACAGATGGTAGTAATGATTGTCGAATGGGATGGCCTGTAATGTGTGGTTGCTCGGTAGATTTTATGGTGTCTGACTTTCTCTTGGACTCTATTGGATTTTAATTATAATTCTGTTTGCTTCTACCATTTCTTTGTCATTATGAGGTGAATGTTACCCGAAGTGGCGATTGGCTGCAGTGAGAATGAAGTATGCTTCTAATGTCCAGACATGTAAATTTGTCTTAAGTGGCTGAAATAATGATAGGAGGCATGTGGAAAATAGTTGAATGGTTTTTTATGTTAACTATATTAGGTTAGTTCAGGTTTGATTTTTCTGGACTTTTGTAGGTTAGGTTATGTTAGTTTGACAGATGATAGAAATTTTGTATGATATGGGTCGACCTGGAATGTATAATGGTTTGGGTAGGTGCTATGGTACATTAGTATAGCCGAGTTTTTCTTGGGTTATAGTGAATGGTGCGGTTGGTTTATTAGATTTTCTTAGGTTACAGTGGGTGGTATATCTGGTCGGTATGTCGTGAGGCATGTAGGTATATGTTTGCTTAGTGTATGCATTTTTTATTTGGATTGTTGTGGGTTAGCTATAATTTTTCTAGAATGTGGTAGATTGTCTGAGGTTGGGTTAGGTTTGATTTTCTCTGGACTATGTTAAGCCATCTTCATTAGAGAAGGCTTAAATGATTATGTGAATTAATTTTTAATTTTTATACATGTGGTTAAGTTCACTATAAGTGGTTAAGTACTATGCACAAGATGAAAATATGTACATGAATGAAAAAATATATATGTAATATATGATGTGGAAGAAATATACCTATGTAAATGTGAAAAAGTATAAGTATTACACATGAGGTTAAGTCCTACAAAAATGGTGACCTATAGTGAGCATGGCTGGTGGCTAATGAAAAATCAAATCGTAGATGGTGGCATAAAAACAAATTCAGTCGTCAGCAGACGAAACAAGATGGTTGTTCGAGGGGGACGAGTAATCAGCAGGCGTTTAAATTAGTTCTTATATGATTGTTAGGTTAGGTTATCTAAGGTTAGGTTGTGTTAGGTTATTTTATATTACGTTACCATGTCTTTAAGACCTATGTGAGGTATAATGTTTTTTTTTNGGTTAGGTTGTGTTAGGTTATTTTATATTACGTTACCATGTCTTTAAGACCTATGTGAGGTATAATGTTTTTTTTTCTAAATTCAATGTGAGTGGTAAAATATTCGAAGTCTCTACACAAGGGAAAATTTTTCAAGTTCTGCATGAAGTAGTGATTTTTTCTAAGTCCGAGGCAAGGTGGAACGAAGGTGACTAAATGAGAAAATCTTTTCAAGTCCTACTCAAGATGGAACGAAGTTGAGTAAATATAAAATATTTGAAGTCTTCCAAAAGGAAGAAATTTGTCTAAGTCCTACAAGATGTGGATAAATGAGTTCTTGCATGATGGTTAAGTTGAGTTAAGTGAAGTTAGGTTAAGTGAATTTAGGTTAGGGTAAGTGAAGTAAGGTTAAATTAAGTTAGGTTAAGTGAAGTCAGGTTATGTTAGTTAGGATAAATAAAGTTAGGTTAAGTTAGGTTAGGTGCAGTTAGGTTAGGTTGAGTTCGATGAAGTTAGTTTAGATTGAGTTAGGTGAAGTTAGGTTATGTTAAGTGAAGTTAGTTTAAATTCGGTTACAGTAGGTTAGGTTAAGTGATGTTAAGTTAGGTAGGGTTTGATTTTTCTGAACTGTTATGTATGAATAAGGGATGATGAATGCTGATAGGACAGAAGGAGTGCGGGAATATATTTACAAGGCCCAGCATGAGTGGTACTGTATTTCTTACACAGTGTGGGAAATATTCCATGTTCAAAATAGGGTATAAATTTTTTCTAAGTTCAGTGTGAGTGGTAAGTATTCTAAGTCTACATACATGGAATAATCTATGTCCAATG
>NQII01000356.1:6439-40739 GCA_002778355.1 Clitarchus hookeri
GAGCACGGTGTCATGCAGATTGCCAGCCTCTCACGTTGCAAGGAGTTGACTCGCATGTGAATAGGAATAGTACAGAGGCAAAATGAGCGGCAGCGTTCGGCGCTACGGCACACCAGGGGAGCACCAGAGGATGAGGCTTCGATATTTATCTAATAGCGCTGGTGCGTCAAAGTTCCCTTTTTAAGAATCAACTGCAGAATTTGGTGTTACGTTTAAAGAAAAATAAAATTTGTAGGGACATGCTTTAATAGGTAAGGTGGGGGATGAGACATATTATAGCAGACTATCCCTCCACAGCAGTTTTGGAATTTGGTTTTGCATGTTTTCCTCTTCAAAATGTTTTTCAGGCTCATGTTTTAAAACTACTCACCATTAGGTTTTTTATTGATTTTAAAATTAATGTGCTATTACACACAAAAAATTGTTATCACTAGCCAATACTATACACTAGTATTAAGAACAATCACTGCAATAACTTGTAAACAGTGTGTTAAACTGAAGTGTGGCAGAAAATATACAGTTTACTGGAATCTGATCAAAACGAGAAGAGAATGCACAGAAGATATAAACAGACAGGGCGAGTAGGTCCTTGTGAAACAGAAGAAGTGATGTAGTTCCATTGTCATGTGTCATCGCTCAGAGACAGATGCTCAGCCCTTATTGCTCTTAGCACACAGGCCATGTGAAACAGAATCACTGTCACATGAGTCATCCTCTATCTAGCTCCTAGCAGCTGTTAACTTTTCCCACTAAGCCTGCCTCATGCACCTCACTAAACAAACAAGTAATTCAAATACTAAACTAATAAACTGAGTTTTAAAAAACAGAATTAGAATTGGTTTTCTTCATAGAAACACTATTAGAGAGATGTACATTTTGTAAGTATTTTAAATGCTCCACCCGACTAAAACTTGGTGCGCCCTCTGGTCCAGGCCAAGTAGACCCATATACAAAAAAGGGCCTGCCCCACAGGCTACCTTCACCCCTACCTTGTCAGCCTTGAGAGGGAGGGAACAAAGATGTCACGCTGGTTGCTAGGCAACCATCTCCAAACTCATTAGAAATGCAAGGGGAGGAAACAATGTCGTGCTTGGCCATGCCGAGTATCACCCAAGGACAGTCAAACCTTACCTCTGATAAGATTCCACTTGCACCTGCTATGATTTATGCAGCATTCAGGCTCAGTGCTTATGCATTATTTGGCATCAAAGGGGTGTTGTGATAGGCCCTTTCAGGATACCAGTTTATTCAGAAGACTTCTATCAATTGATTTTCCTGCAAGAATCTACTGGAAATTGACTACACGCTTGGTAAAACTTATGCACTGCTCAACGTTCAAAAATTTTTGGTAATGAGGGGAGGTAAAGTTTTTGCTTCTAGGGCATCATTTAGTTCAGAATTAAATTAATATTTTGTTAAAAAAAGCATGTTTGTTTTACACCAGCTATTATTAAATGTGGACTTCACTGAGAAAAATCACTTTAAACACAATTTTTGGATGTGGTCAAAATGGGTTAGTTTTGATTTTACGATAGTAGTAATTTTGAGAAGTTATTCTTGGGAAGCATGGTGCCTCATAAAATTGGTGGTCTGCTGTGTTCATTCTTGAAACAATGAAGATTTCTGGCAGTCACATTTGCCTATGTCATTTGTAAAGAGAAATCAGATGTGCTCCTCATCAACTCTCACATTGGATATAAAATTAACCTCTAATTCTTAACTAAGGAAATGGCTATTTACTCCAGGGTAGGTTGGCCCTTGGCTCCTACTTGGAGCTCACACAGTTATCTGTTTTAGGCCAGCGTAAGTTAGTTCTTACTGGTGTTGGAAAAAGGTAATGACCTTCGTATTGCCAGCAAAAAGGTTCTTGAGACCCTGTGAGACAGCACAGCTGAAAGACTCGACCAATGACCAGTACTAGCAAGACAGTTTCACCCATACATCGTGGTTGGTCCTGGAAAGTGCAAATCGAGGTAGATTGGTGAACGGCACGGCTCTGGCCTGTCAGCCAGTTTTCTTCTGACATTCTCGGGTAATAGCACTCAAGGGGTGTAGGGGTTGAGGAGTCACCTTCAGCATATGGCCAGCATTATCCATCCTTTGAGGGAACAAGAGCTTCCTGTCTCGTAGTATGTTCCTTTAGGGAATCCAATTAATGTTCTTATTTTTCAGTGGGAATCACATCCCAAAATATTTCACGTGAGTTTTTCAACATGTGTGTGCGTCTGCCACTATCTGTCTCTGTATCTCTACCTTTCACTATATATCTTACTCAATCGTTGTATCTCGTGTCTTAATCTGGGTCTATCACTCTTTATCTCTATCACTATATAAATCTATATCTAGCTAACTCTAGATCTACTCCATCTACTTCTATCTCTCCAAATCTCTTTCTTTATATCTCTCTGTACCTATTTCAATTTCTCTCTCTCTTCTTATATCTCAGTCTATCTCGTTATCATCCTTACTATCTCTCTCTGTCACTATTATATTCCAATACATCTCTTTCTATGTTGATCTTTCTCTCTCGAAACCCACCTTGTTGAATACCTGTGCCATCGAAATACAAGTCTTTCATCGGTGCTTAGTGAAGCACAATTCTCAGTTACTATCACGTCAAGCAAGCTCACATATGACCAGTTCTCCTTTCCCACATTCTTACCTAACTAGCACGTTTCCTACTCCAAGCAGTTTGCAGAAATGAGCTTGAGAACAAATGCTGCCTCCCCAAGGGTGTAACCTTTACAAAGGCACCTAAAACAATAATATTTTTACTTCACTAACTTTTGAACTAATGCATTCTTATTTCTGTCGTATTTATTCACGAGTATATGGCTACAGATGTTTTGAAGAAGCTGTAATGAAGTAAAAATGTAATAAAAGTGAGAGGAAATAATATTTCAGCAAACCAAACTGGACTGATCAAGATTCCTGTAAAACTACCATAATAGTTCCTTGAAAATATTTTTCTTCAAAAACAAGCTCCAAGTCTGTTCAGTGATATGGAAATAATTGAAGTACTCCTAGGAGCAGCTAAAGTTTTATCTGAACTCCAGAGGTGATAAATTACATATTAGTATTGCATATTTGATAAGAACTACTTTTCATGTAAGTCTGTTACACAGCCTGATTACAGGCGACAAATAGAATAATCAACTGTGAGTTATCCTTGGACTTCTGAATGCAAGCGTTGAGATACATGAGAAATTGCAGCACATACAACTGTAAACAGATCAGGAAAACTAATGTGGCTGTAGCTAAGCACACATGTGGTAAGTAACTTCCATTTTTTTATTAAAGTACCACTGTTGTCCATTATCATATGGCATGGAGACAAGTAACTATTAATTTTGTTTAAATTTACTGATAAAGGAAAACTAAATAATAAAATCAAACTGTTTCGCTGAATGTGTTATTTGTAAACGTACAATGAAGTGAGGTAAAAATAATTTAAAAATTTTTCTTTTTCTCTACAGCACATATTAGTTACATGCTTACTACGTTAGATTAGTCTTATCTCATTAACTAATTCAGTTATAAACTATGTTTCCAAATCTGTATACACCTGAATGCTTGCTACAGCTAAAACAATAATGATTTTAAAACAAAAAAAAAAAATGTAGCACATTTAACATTCAGGGAAAAGGCAAGCAACACTGAAAAAAAAATTCTAATAAAAGATAAACATAATTCACATACATTCACAAGCATTTATATTATAATATTTAATTGTTATCTTTGACATGTAAATGTGTTGCAGTTCACATCATTCCAACCTTATAACTGCTTTGATTCCACCACAAGCTTGTAACCTGCATGGTGGTTCATGTGCATGTCCCCCTGCCTTGAAACTTAAAGGACCCACTTAACAGGTGTTTCAACTGCATTTCAGAGTATTTAAATACATGATTTTCCACGAAACTGCAGTAATAAACTTGGGTCTAACGTACTGGTCTATGAAAAGAATTTCAGATGTGTATAATTGCCCGGCGCCATAACCCAGTGGAGAGTTAGTGATGTGGGTCGTTCGGTCGACGGCCCAGGGAGCCCTGGAGTCCTCCGTCACTTTACAACATTTTACAACAAATATCTTTATGTTTTACCTGTTCGAGCATGACTGCCCTCACCCCCTTGGTGAACGTGGACTCACCAAGTGGTGAAGCTCCACATCAGGACTGAAACCCTTGATTGTTTTTGAAAACATAGTTAGTGTTATTAATTAGTGAATATCAGCATTTTTATTTCACTTTTCAGCAATACCAATCCCATGAATTAATTCAGATGTTACAGCATTTAAATTGGCGTTGTGTATGGCACAAATATGTTTTTAATACCTTCAAATGTCTTGCCATGCATTTTATTTATGTATGAAAGGGTTAATTGTATTTTCAGGTGCCAACTTCGGCAACGTCTTTCTGAAGCCATCATGATGCCAGTCAGGATTCAGTATCCCGGCCAAGCAGCAGTGAGGGAGTATTGTTCCGCGTGACCTCCCTCAGCACCCTCAAATTTTGCTGTAACCATAGTAATTCGCAACAGACATTTAAAACAGGAACCTTTTGCTTAATTATGTGCTGAGGGGAGGATCATCTGCCATCCTGCGACTCTTATCCAGGACATAGTGCCTCGTGCAACTATTAAGTCATTGTCTGGCTTCGTGCCATTTTTCCATGTCAGTTATTGGCAGGCCTACCGCCGAGCCTATGTGCTTTACAATTATTATTACGTAAGTAATACATTCATGTACCAAGGAAGCGGACAATAAATAAAGTTTCACCCCACTTGAGTTTTCTTTCTCAGTTTACTCAACCCTTTAGGTTGTTTCAGGCACTACACCCACTTGCAGCACCAAGTTCCGTAAGTAACTTTAACGGCGTGTGAGACGGCTGAGACAGTCTCATGAACGTGGTTTAACCCGTGTGTGACACAATGTGTAATTAAACAGGCAGGCAAAATTGGATTACATGTACCATCTACAACTTGTTTTTCTGACAGAGGACTCTATGGACCCACGGTCCTTCGACAGCATGACACTCATTTTAACTCTGCTCCGAGTTATTTCACCAGGCATTTGATCATTTTACATGCTTTGACTGCGTAAGGTACTTGGCAACGTTATCCACCTCATCCCTGGGTATCCTGGTTGTGTCAGTTGAATGAAATTTGCTAGATAATTAATTAATTATTTGTTAGTAGTGAAATGGTTTTTTGCATTAAGTTTTAAATGCATATATTTTACATATGATGGAAGAATACACAGTGTGCATACAAGTAGGTTTCAAGCAGGGCTTGAAGTAGGTTTCAAGCAGGGCTTAGGTTACCATGAACAGACAGTAACAAGATATGTACCTTCCAATGGTTGCTAAGCTTTAAGATATCCTGCATGCAGTGTAATGTGCAGGATTCCTTTTAGAAAGTCTGTTAATTTAAGGATGGCGTAATAGATATAAGGAAAAGCAGGCAAAGGGAACGAACAGCATGCAGAATGTCTTGTTTGTATGGACACTCACGGCCTCCCATCCCCGAACTGCGGTAATCCTGCATCAGCTTCATCCTGGTCTTCATCATGCGTGCACGTTCCTCCATATCCTGCAAGAAAACACTAATTTTGTACCGTGTGTCACTCAACACAACAACGTGATGTCATCAGCCCTTTACAGAATTACTTGCCTCCTTCAAGGTTAACTTATGCGAGAAAAAAAACTGATGACAATTTTTACCTTTACACAAGTTTTAAATAAGCATTTGCCACTACCATTACCATACATAATTCACATGTAACAATGAATAATATAGTGCATTCTATAGGATTCTATATATAAGTAGTATATTTATGTGCCGTGGGTGATGTTGTTACTCTATGTAGCCTCCACCACAGTTTCACCTCCCCAATCGAGAGCTTTATGCTGTTACCCACCGCAATATCCATGCCCCATGAAAGTGCAGCTGGCCGCATGTGCTACTGCTATCTGTATCCAAGCGACTTGCATAGTTGCGGCATGCTCGAGTCTGGCAGGTGCATCATTTCCACCACTCCTGCCATCCGCTGCTGGGAGGTCACAAACGTGCAGCCCGGCTGTAATTACGAATAGATAGCTTACTCTCTCTCGCTCTCCATGCTTCTCCTCTTACACTCAGCCCCGGACGACTGTAAGTAAGAAGTTGTCTGCTGCTGAAATGGGTTGTTTGTTGGCCAATCTACTGGCCCCAACTCAGTGTTCCTGCCGTACTGGCTAGCCTAATTCTTTCCAAGTACTTTTCGTCACTGCCGCTGCGCCTTGTTACAGTTCTCTATTTGTTAGCTTGTGTAACAGTCAACCACTCTTGCCACAGATGTCACCCTCGCCTTTCGTCAACCTGTGCTGTCTGCACTATTCTCATGACAACTTAGGATCTGCCCTTCAGGCACTTATTTGTGTACAGGTTGGAGTGTGCCTTCTGTATATGGCTTGCCATTAAAAAGCACATTCAATCTGGCTAATGCTGTTCTTTCATTCAGCTCTCTTTGTTTCTAACTTACAATCCACTTTCCTCCTGTTTTGACCCATTACTGTAACCATTCTTCCGAGGGAAGGCACAAACATTCACCCTATGCCCTTCAGGCTCATATGGTTAGTTAAGCACACCATTTTGATGCTGGAGACAATGTATAGCAAAAAGGCACTTTGTCAGTCTCAGCGGAAGATGGAGAGTGCGAACCCTGTCCATTTCTGTCTGTGGATCACTTGGAGGTATGGACAAGTGCAATCCTTGGTGGGAGGGTAGAGGTGGCCTTAACAGAAGCTCATGACCTTCCAGGGGGCTATGGCGTGTAATGTACAGGCCACTACTAGAAAACCAGGGAAGGAGCTGTAGGCCCAACAGGGCATTGGCTCTGGAGAGAGGTTTTCCCCTCGCTATACCTTGCCATACTGAACCTACCAGCCTTGCTATACCTCGCCGTACTGAACCTATTAGCCACACCTCTCTTCACTGGAAACCCACTTACACCTACTAGTCATGAGACCTGTGTGCCATAATCAGATGGGGACAGAAGGCAGCTCAGAGAGCCTTCGCTGAAGCTGGTCAACGAGAGGAGGCAGGCTCCGGGAATGCCAGAGTGTATGTTTGGCTAAGGAAAAAAGCTGTAAGAGAAAGGGAAATTCTTATCAGGAAGACCCTAGACCGCAGCCACCAGTTTGGACCCAGAATAACTGCTGGGTACCTTCTAAAGTGCGCCTCAGTCCCAAGAGCCATATCTCCCCTACCTCCTACCTCACCAAAAGACAAGAGCACCTGCATCATGCCCGACCGCTCTGACTCATGTGGCCAGACAACTTAAATTTCACCCATCCATCCCTAATTCTGCACTGTTCACTCCTGTCCATGTCAATATCAGTCCCGGTATAAATCTGGACCTTCCTAAGGGATCCTGGCAGGTGATCAACCTTTCTGCCAGGGCAGACTAGCCGCCTCAATACAACCTGTCAAGTGTCCCTAATAATATGACCAATGCTTCCTAGTTCTACAGAGGAAGAAGGATCAGACATTAGTGCTTGTTACACCCTGAATGGGTGAGACGTCAATATATTATGTGCACCATACATGTGTGATGCTATTAAGATATTTAAAAACATTGTTACCACTTAAGAATTATGTACAAAACTGGTACAAACAAACCAATAAAAGTCAAGAAAGTCAGAGTACTGCCTAATGATCACTATTATTGAGTTGTTCTGAAGTAAGTATTTCACACAGCTGATTAGTTTTGTAACAGAGTAAATGTAACTACACCACTGAGAGTTGTCTTCATTTGCAGCAATGCATTGTCTTGCCAGTGAATCACAAAGCTCTCCATTGCATCCGTAAAGAAACTTGGCTCCCACAAGGCAAGGAAGTACTGAAGGCACTTTGAAAACAGAGATAGTCGAAAAACATCCTGTCCTTTAGGAAGTAAACTGACATCCACACACATATGATAACTTGCTAGTACGTACTAAGTTCAGGGAACATGAAAGATACTGGATTATGTAATACCTCAGCAGGTTCGTTTCTAGGGGAGAGTGAGCGGGGCAGTTACCCCGAGTGCCCGAGCTGGAGACGGCACCTCTTTTACGTAGCCCGGGTTGTCAGATGACAAAAGCAGATTCTGCAACTTTTTGAAGTCACGAGACGTATGCTTAAAATCGCCCAAATGGTGATAAATTGCCTAATCTGGTAAGCCTGCATCGAGGGTAAAGCTAGAAAATTGTTCACAAATGGTTTCAGCCCATCTCAAAACCCATATGCATTGAGTAAATGTTTGTATTATAATAGCACCCTTGAGCCATAATTATTCCGTGTGGGTGATACAGCCTAAATCTTGTTGTTGCTGATGGGGCCAACTCATCATCCGTCTCTGACACAACGTGAAAAGGACCATCATAGACTGGCTGGAGAGGCTTACGTATGGTATCATGGCAGACAAAAATGAGCGGTGATGCCATAAGTTCTGAACGCACACAAATATTTTGTTCGGTGAGTGATGTTCTGGCAGAACTGGTTAGAGCACTCTCATGTATTTCTTGAAATTGAACAGAAATGTGTAAACATCCAGTTGTGTCTATGTTTTGATGAGGAAGTCAGCAGGAAGATGAATGGGCTCACCGAACATCATTTCTGCTAGAGTACTGTCGTTCTGAGGGATGACACATGATCTGAGGCCCATGAAAACTAGGGGGAGGTTAGTTACCCAATCTTCCATAACGTGAGCCTTTAAGGCAGGCTTAAGTTGTATGTGCCATCGTTCGACCTTGCAGTTAGCCACTGGGTGGTACGCCGTTGTCTTTATGTGATGGATGCCCAGTATTCTACTGAGATTTGTGAATAATTCACAGTCAAACTGGCAACCTCTGTCAGTTGTGATAAAGCAAGGCATGCCAAAACATGTTATTTATGTCGACATGATGGTCTCAGCTATGGTTTCTACACTTATATTGCTGATGGGAGCAGCTTCTGGCCAACGAGAAAACCTGGCTACAATTGTGACCAAATATCAGTGTCCTTTTGAGTAGTATAGAAGGCCAACAACATCAATGTTGATATGACAGAAGCAGTGATTGACCGGTTCGTAACTACCAACAGCACACGTATGTCTCCACACTTTGGCATGTTGGCATGGGCTGCATGATCTGGCCATAACCCAACATCTTTCTTCAGTGATGGCCACACAAAAAATATTTTTGTAAAGGCCAATGAAGCCTTTGATGCTGGGGTAAGCTAAGTTGTGTAGTGAATCAAATATTGCCTTACGGAACTGTATTGGAATGTAAGGTCTCACCTTGTTGTCTGCAGTGTCACATACCAATTGAACATCAATTTCTAGGGATACTTTTTGTAGTTGTAAAGAACAGGAACGAGATTGAAGAAGGTGTGACAGTTCGCTGTCTCCAGCTTGGGCAGCTGCTATTTCTNTAGTTGTAAGGAACAGGAACGAGATTGAAGAAGGTGTGACAGTTTGTTGTCTCCAGCTTGGGCAGCTGTTATTTATTCCCAAGCAACACCCAAAGTTAGTAATATAGAACAGGTCTTAAAACAGGCATCCTCCGCAACATTATCCTTGCTGGAAACATGTTTTATGTCAGTTGTTGGCTGATAAAGTCAAGATGTCATAATTACCTTTATTCTGTCAGGGCGCTGTTTGAAGGTATTACGATCCATGTATACAGCAAATTCTCTGGTCTCCAGCATATAGTGGAAGTGTTTGATGGCACTACATGCTGCGATGAGTTCTTCGTCATACGTGGTATAGTTATTTTGGGTGTTATCCAACTTCTTGGAGAAGAATGCAAGTGGTTGGAGCCCACCATTCCGAACTTGATGGACAGAGGCACCCATGGCAAAGTCGGAAGCATCAACCATAAGTACAAGTGGCGCATGGGCCGATGGGTGTGCCAGCAGTGTTGCATTAGCCAAGCTTGATTTGAGATCCTCAAATTATTGCCTTAGTGCATCTGTCCACTGTATTGGTCGATGATCATTTGTAGTGGATACACTGATGATCTCAAATAATACCACTTGTGTATTTGCAAAGTTTGGCAAGTAACGGCAGTAGAAACTGAAAAGTCCGAGAAAGTGACCTAGTTCAACCACCATAATTGGCAACGGATATTCGACAATTGCTTCCACCCATTGTGGCAGTAAGGTTATGCCTTTAGCACTGATAGTAAAGACTAAGAAAGGTACTTCTTCTGCTCCGAAAGGCGAAAATACACTTGCTCAGCTTGATGTTGATTTGCGGCTCATTGAGTCTTTCAAAGACCAATCGAAGATGTCACAGATGTTCTGCCTCACTGGTTGCTGTAATAAGGATGTCATCTTTACAGACAAATGCAAACGGAAGGTCTCAGAGGATTGAGTCGATAAACCTTTGGAATGACTGCGCTGCATTTCATAGACCAAATGGCATTTTCAGGAACTCAAACAATTCAAATGGAGTGATGATCGCAGTCATTAGTACATTCATAGGGTCATTCATACGGTCAACTGTGATATGGTGGAATGCACACACCAGATCAATTTTGGAGAAGATATTTTTGCCATCAGTTAAAATCCTGTATGTGAGGGACTGGGTATCAATACAGTTTCGTGATTTCATTGAGACCGCAGTAGTCACTGCAGGGGGGCCATGAGCCATCCTTCTTGTTCAATAGATATAGGGGGGGCNGATTTCATTGAGACCGCAGTAGTCACTGCAGGGGGGCCATGAGCCATCCTTCTTGTTCAATAGATATAGGGGGGGCTTGCCCACTGACTTTTCGATGGTTGACAAATCCCTATGTCCATCATTTCACAGAACATGAGCTTGGCTNGGGGGGGCTTGCCCACTGACTTTTCGATGGTTGACAAATCCCTATGTCCATCATTTCACAGAACATGAGCTTGGCTGCCGCAAGTTTTGTGTGAGGCGGTCACTTAGCTGTGCATAAGACAGGAGGACCTGCTGTTTCAATCATGTGAGTCACATGACCCCTACGAGCTACAAAAGTCGGGCTGTCATGGGAGAAGGTCAGTAAATTCCAAAAGGAGAGATGCATATTTGTGTCTAGAAGGGATAGTGTGCATGGCAGCAATATTAATATTAGTAGCCAATGTACCAATTACTGACAGGGAAGTAAACACAGTCTAATAACCACCTGATCTTCACGTCAACGAGAAGATAGAGGTGCTTTAAAAGTCAGCACCAATGATAGGTGTTCGCACACTCACTAGTAGAAAGGGCCAACAAAATGATCTGTGTAATCCTAGGTCTAAACGAAGTAGCTTCTTACCGTAGGTCTTATGACTGTACCATTAGCCGCATACAATTCCTTAGGGATATGGTCTCTTTCATGCTCCGATGAGGGGAGTACAGAAATGTCTGCATCAGAGTCTATGAGAAACCTGGTAGCCAGTAACAGCATCTGTTAGAAACAAGCGGCATGACTGAGACCCAGTACCACAAGCCGNCTATGAGAAACCTGGTAGCCAGTAACAGCATCTGTTAGAAACAAGCGGCATGACTGAGACCCAGTACCACAAGCCGCTATCAGTTGTGGACCTAAGGATTTCCTCCATTGAGCCTGAATTTGCAGGGTTTGATACATTTTTGTGTATTTTCCTTGAATTTACGATGGTAACAACATATGTCAAATTGTTGCTGCCTATCTTGTGAATAAGACCTGTTTCTACAGCGTTCACGAGCTGTCAATCGTTGGATAGATGCGGTCTAGGAAGCTACTTGCTGCTCCGGACAGGCGATACCTTCCTCACAGTTGTTGTTTGTATCTACCATATCCGTCTAAGAGAAGTCATCTGTTGGGGCTTTGTTGTATGCGAAAGCAAACACAGAAGTATGCATTTTTAAGAGTTTGTTAGCCAAAAAAGCTTGTTTGTCAAGGGATTCACATTTAGTTGTTAATATAGCGCGAGCTCTAGTGGAAGGTGTTGTAGAAACTTTGTTCTAAGAAAATCATCCTTCATATTGTCTCCAGCGAGCATTCACATTTCTCGTAATAAGCATGACGGTTTTTTGTCCCCGAGCCTGTCTCTGTTAACAAAAGCCTTGCCTTGCGTTGTTCCATTTTCGCAAATTCACTGATGAGCTGTTTCTTGAGATCTGTGTAGGGCGACTTGGAAAGTGGTTTGGTTATTAGATCTGAAACCATTTCCGCCACCTTGCTATTGAGGGAGCCTACAATGTAGTGGTATTTCATAACTTCGTTTTTAAAATTAGCTGTTACAAATTGAGACTTCCCTTGAATAAACAAGACATAGTCATTCTTTCACCAAAACGCCAGCATCTTTATCGTGACAGAGACACTTCCCTGGACATTTTTGCTTACCCGTCTGACTCAAACATTTTCGTTTTTGGCTAAGCTCACAGTTTTTTGGTGGGCACATAATTTTCCTCATTTACTTGATGCTATTGCAAAGTTCCGTCTCTATAATATTACCGCCTCACAGGTAGGCGCCATATTGTAACGTTGCGGAAGTATTACTTGTTGCNGATCTGAAACCATTTCCGCCACCTTGCTATTGAGGGAGCCTACAATGTAGTGGTATTTCATAACTTCGTTTTTAAAATTAGCTGTTACAAATTGAGACTTCACTTGAATAAACCACACATAGTCATTCTTTCGTCAAAACGCCAGCATCTTTATTGTGACAGACACACTTCCCTGGACATTTTTGTTTCCCCGTCTGACTCAAACATTTCCGTTTTTGGCTAAGATCACAGTTTTTTGGTGGGCATATAATTTTCCTTATTTACTTGATGCTGTCAGTATGTGGATTACTGATGGCTTGATTCACACGCTTTCGTAGATATGGTGTAGTACACTCGCTGTTCAACCGTGAAACCGCCACGAATAATATTGTCACTGTCCCGCAAGTAGTCACATTTTGCATCATGTCGGCGTCACCACATGTTGACATACACACCATGTGTAATAAGTAGTCACTGTGAATGTTTGAGAAGCATTTAATAATTATCAACTAGAGCACTACATCATGTATGTAGACAATAACATAAAAAATACACAATAACAACTCAGTCATAAGCTGTACATCAAGAGGTCCCTTCTGTTGCCTTTGCCTGTCAATATACCGATCTGGCATATTGTCAGTAGCAACACAAGATCACTTATCTTCTGTTTCGTAATTTTTGACTAATGTAGTTCGGTGTTGTATGCAAAGAGGAGAGGACCCTTCCTATTGACCAGTATTAGCTACTTTTTACACAACTGCTGGTGTGTTTCATCAATTTCTTCTTAGAACAAGACAGAGGTAATTGTTTCACCAGAAGGGAAGAACGTGTAATGGAAAACACCCAGTGCTGGCTATCACACTAACAAAAAACCTTTATTACTCTGTCAACCTTGGTTTTTGGAAAGAGTTTGCAGCTCCTACAACTGCCCAATTTGCTTGTGATCACTGTACAGGTTCCACTTCTCATCACGTGTCATGATACAGTCAAGTAGGGGCTCATTGTGGTGATCTTTAAGCACTGCTGTTTTTGATGTGCTCCATTAGTTCACCAAAGTTAGCCTTTGTTCTCTTATTTGCTGCAGATGGTGGAAAATGGTTAAACTGGAAATTTTGAACTGTTAGACAAGATCCCTGACCTTGGCATGTAAATTTACCTCCACATATACCTTTAAAGTGTTATTGTCTATCTACCTTCCTCCTCCTCGAGACTTTGATAACCAGCACAACATTTTTCAAACAAGTGACACTTCATTGTGAAGTCGCATCTAAGCTTCATGTGTTTACCACATTATAGTGTATTTTTCCTACTGTCCTGTAACACCTATAGCTACGAGTTAAACTAAACACAGCGTGAAGACTTCCTGTTACTGCGAACTTTAACAGGTGTTATTCATTGTTTGATTATATACTGTATTTGGATATAATTCTGGAGAAACAAAGGGGAAACATGGAAGGGGTGATATGGGCAGGGGAGCAGGGAGATGCCTTTTATAGGTGTGTGAGGAACTTACTGTAGGAAAGATAAGTGCCACTAAAATGCAAGCAGATATACAGGACACATTTTGTACCCATTGTAACATATGGAGAGGGAACGTGGATAGCGGACAAGAAGATGGAAAGAAAAATAGAGACAATGATGGGCATTAAACTTGCAAGAAGCATGATGACGGTAACAAGGAGGAAAATGATTCGAAATGAAGTGGTACGAGAGAAAGTACAGATAAAGGGGCTGGCAGAGATAATAGAGGAGGCAAGAATGAGATGATGGCATTATGCCAAGAGGATAGGAAGAAAGTTTGACAAGAAGGATGTTGGAACTGAAGTACAATGGAAAAAGGCTACAAAGAAGACCATAGAAGAGATGAGAGAAGCAAGTGGCTGAGGAAGTGAGGAGAGGCAGTGACTGAGAAAAAGATAAAGAGGGAGAATGGTGGAGACAAAGAGGAAAATGGAGGCAATTCACAAGCTGACCTGACCAGAGATTGGAAACAGCTGATGATGGTGATGACTCACAGTTTGATTAGTCCTGTAGAATGGGAGGGAGGAATAGTTGAATATGGACAGTGTTCATGTCAGCCATTCATTTCCAAACAACCTGGTATTATAACTGTTCTAGAAGTCCTCATTTCAGAGTAAAAGATGATGAATGAATTATTAAGAAATCTGACAAATACCTAATTAGTGAGGAATAGACAATCAATCTAATATTGATATTTTATGATTGCCTGGTTATACAAATATGGCAGGGTTGGTTCCCCAACATCTAAGGTCAAAATGATTCCTTTTGGAGGTACCACTTTTCAACTGAGAAGCTATAAACAGGTACATCAGTGCACAAATTCAGGCAACCATTATATCTCAATATTGGCTACCCTCTTGTCATCCTCTTCTTGGAACTCGTAACTGCTTCCATTTCTACAAAGGGTAAAAATAATAACTGGTGGGTGACAACTTAAACTCAGTACACAAGACAGTACTCAGGGTGTGAAGTCAACCAAGGGTGGTAAACTGTCACATCCCTAAACAAGTATACATAATCTACTTTCTATGTGTGTTTGGTCAACAGGTACAAAATTAACAGCTTCTTTCAAAAATTATATTTTATAAATAAATATTTGATATAAATATATTCAAAAAATAATGACATGGAACATGCAGACATCATCTGTGGCCTTGCTAAATTGCAATAACCAGAGCTTGCTGAAAAAAACTAAAAGCAACTATAATATGGTTGGGTGGCCCATACTGAGCTATAAACTTCTGAAATGAAATTTAAAACCTTTCCAAAAGCTTAAATTAAATATATTTTATGTTTCACATTACCTGACAGACCAAAAATAAAACATACTACAGTTAGCTACAAGCCTCAAACAGCTTATAGCTTCACAAAAACCACCGTGTTATAATTTACAATAGACATAAATTTTATAAAAATAAACGTTGGAAGGGACATTAATTTTTTTAAACTTTAACTATCTTGAATGGAAACCATTTGAGCTTAGTCAATTATCATACCATGAATATAGTATTTACTCGCATATGGGTTGCACATTTTATGCTGATTCAAGTATAAAAAAATGGGGTACGACTCTTATACAAATTTTTAAGTTCAGGCATAGAAATTAATTTTTTTTAGTTTTGTGTGTGTATATGTGCGTGCGTGCGTATAGGGGGGTGAATATATATATTTATTTATTTATATATATATATATAGACACACACACACAAATATATGTGCATAATTTACGTGTGTTAGNCATAAAATGTGTTGCACAAGTAGTGTGAACAGTGAGTGTCATGCCAGATCCTGGTGGCAGCTGCAGTGAGCCATGGTCACTCTTTTCAGCTGTTACCTGTGGCCTGGGCATTAAAGAATTAATTAAACCACGATCTTGGATAAAATGAAGGTATGGTATGTAGTATTAGTCAATGAAAAGTATTTCCCATTTAGCTGGAGATAGATTTTACTAAGTCAGATACTGGTGCAACCCATATGCAAGCGTGACCCTTACAGAAGAAAAGTATATGTTTAGGGTGAAAACTACAGGTGTGGCACTTACACAAGGGTGACACTTCTACAAACAAATATCGGTAGCAAAATTTGTGAATATGATACCACTGTCATCCCTGAAAGATCTGCGAAAATTCTGAGTTCTTTTAAATTGAGAGTATTGGCATACCTGCGTCATACGCTCCTTGAGGGCTTTCTGCAGTGTATGGGGGATCTGCGGTAGCTGACGCTTCTTGGGGGAGCCGGTGGGCGTAGCGGTGGCACAGCGCGATGAAAACCTTGGCACATATGCATGGGACGGCATGTGGTGACCCCTGCAAGACGTGTGTGTGCCAGCCCTCGTTACATGCAGTACATTGGGGAAACTTCAGTTTCCAACTTAGGAGGGGGCAAACTTTAAGCTCCTTCTTATGACATTTTTGCTTCTCTTATAAATGTAATTTTAATGCAATCAAAATCTCAATTACATTCTGCATACACGATAAAGAAAAGTCTATAATCCAGAAGCAAAGTTGTTTATAAGTATCAGAAATACATTATAACAATTCATTAGAGATTGTATACAATATATTAATGCATCACAGTTGACAAAAATGGTTTACGGGCAAGCTTCACCTGCCATTTTGGATTCTTGGCTTTTCTTGCTTGTTTATATTTTTAAACATTAAAATTTCAAAAGTACGTCTATAGCGAACTAGATGTTGACTTTACGCTGCAGTACAGATATCAAAACTAAACTACTATGCCACAATATTGATTCTACCAAAATTTGGTAGAATCAATATAATGAGTTCGTACTTCAGTTTTTATGTCTGTACTGCAGGGTAAGGTCAATAGCTAGTGTGCTACATATTAAATTTTGAAATTTTTATGTTTAAAAGTATAAATAAGCAAGAAAAACAAAAAAATCCAAAATGGCAGGTGAAGCTTCCCCTTAAGTGCCAATTTGCTCTCATTACGGTGCCCTTTACTAAATTTAGGGAGAGGAAATGTATATCCTGCCCCCACCCCCATAGTTATTATTCCATTGTACTATAGTACCCATTAGTACATGCATTACATAGACATGTTACACACATTACACATATGTATTTTTTTTTATCAGATTTTCCTTGTTGAAACTTTCAGTCGGGTATGCTGCTATAGTGAGGAAATTCATATTTTACTTCTGCATAAACATAAATTAAAAAGTTATATGTCCAGATCAAAACCGAGATATTAATCCCCACAGATGTTTAAGGAAGTGAAGTAGCACGAAAATAGAAATGACCTTGACAGAAGTGGTAGAAGAGAAATGGCGGTAGAGGCTACTTCTTCATCAGAGAGTCGTATTTACTGTACAAAATCAGCAATCACCATTTTCTAAGAACTGGGAATGATAGCGATGAATCAGAAGGGTACTTTATGTCACACTTTGTACCACAGCAACTTGAACACAACAAATTTATCAAACTGTTTTAAAATGAAAATAATTTTGTTTTAAAACTTTTTTATGTAGGATATATCTGCGCTACAGTTCAGAAAACTCATTCATAGCATGTGCATGCAAGACACATTCATTTTTAATATTTTCCGATAAATAACAGGAAAGCAGCATACTCAGTTTCAAAATTTTGTTCTGCTTTACAAAAGTCAATTATGATGTTACCCATAGTCTGATTNTGACACTTCATTGTGAAGTTGCATCTAAGCTTCATGTGTTTACCACATTATAGTGTATTTTTCCTACTGTCCTGTTACACCTATAGCTAAGAGTTAAACTACAAACAGCGTGAAGACTTCCTGTTACTGCGAACTTTAACAGGTGTTATTCATTGTTTGATTATATACTGTATTTGGATATCATTCTGGAGAAACAAAGAGGAAACAAGGAAGGGGTGATATGGGCAGGGGAGCAGGGAGATGCCTTTTATAGGTGTGTGAGGAACTTATTGTAGGAAAGATAAGTTCCACTAAAATGCAAGCAGATATACAGGACACATTTTGTACCCATTGTAACATATGGAGAGGGAACGTGGATAGCGGACAAGAAGATGGAAAGAAAAATAGAGACAATGATGGGCATTAAACTTGCAAGAAGCATGATGACGGTAACAAGGAGGAAAATTATTCGAAATGAAGTGGTACGAGAGAAAGTACAGATTAAGGGGCTGGCAGAGATAATAGAGGAGGCAAGAATGAGATGATGGCATTATGCCAAGAGGATAGGAAGAAAGTTTGACAAGAAGGATGTTGGAAGTGAAGTACAATGGAAAAAGGCTACAAAGAAGACCAAAGAAGAGATGAGAGAAGCAAGTGGCTGAGGAAGTGAGAAGGAGATGCAGTGACTGAGAAAAAGATAAAGAGGGAGAACGGTGGAGAGAAAGAGGAAAATGGAGGCAATTCACAAGCTGACCTGGCCAGAGATTGGAAACAGCTGATGATGGTGATGACTCACAGTTTGATTAGTCCTGTAGAATGGGAGGGAGGAATAGTTGAATATGGACAGTGTTTATGTCAGCCATTCATTTCCAAACAACCTGGTATTATAACTGTTCTAGAAGTCCTCATTTCAGGGTAAAAAAATGATGAATGAATTATTAAGAAATCTGACAAATACCTAATTAGTGAGAAATGGACAATCAATCTAATATTGATATTTTGTGATTGCCTGGTTATACAAATATGGCAGGGTTGGTTCCCCAACATCTAAGGTCAAAACTATTCCTTTTGGAGGTACCACTTTTCAACTGAGAAGCTATAAACAGGTACATCAGTGCACAAATTCAGGCAACCATTATATCTCAATATTGGCTACCCTCTTGTCATCCTCTTCTTGGAACTCGTAACTACTTCCATTTCTACAAAGGGTAAAAATAATAACTGCTGGGTGACAACTTAAACTCAGTAAACAAGACAGTACTGGGGGTGTGAAGTCAACCAAGGGTGGTAAACTGTCACATCCCTAAACAAGTATACATAATCTACTTTCTATGTGCGCTTGGTCAACAGGTACAAAATTAAGAGTACTGCAGCTTCTTTCAAAAATTATATTTTATAAATAAATATTTGATATAAATATATTAAAAAATTAATGACATGGAACATGTAGACATCATCTGTAGTCTTGCTAAATTGCAATAACCATAACTTGCTGAAAAAAACTAAAAGCAACTATAATATGGTTGGGTGGCCCATACTGAGCTATAAACTTCTGAAATGAAATTTAAAACCTTTCCAAAAGCTTAAATTAAATATATTTTATGTTTCACATTACCTGACAGACCAAAAATAAAACATACTACAGTTAGCTACAAGCCTCAAACAGCTTATAGCTTCACAAAAACCACCGTGTTATAATTTACAATAGACATAAATTTTATAAAAATAAATGTTGGAAGGGACATTAATTTTTTTAAACTTTAACTATCTTGAATGGAAACCATTTGAGCTTAGTCAATTATCATACCATGAATATAGTATTTACTCGCATATGGGTTGCACATTTTATGCTGATTCAGGTATAAGAAAATGGGGTACGACTCATACAAATTTTTAAGTTCAGGCATAGAAATTAATTTTTTTAGTTGTGTGTGTATGTGTGTGCACACATGTGTGCATGCGTGTGTGTGTGTGTGTGTGTGGGGGATGTGTGTGTGTATGTATATATATATATACACACACACACACACACACACACAAATATGTGTGCATAATTTGCGTGTGTTGGTTTAAAATAAATAAAACATTGTCAGGAGTTATTTACATTACATAAAATGTGTTGCACAAGTAGTGTGAACAGTGAGTGTCATGCCAGATCCTGGTGGCAGCTGCAGTGAGCCATGGTCACTCTTTTCAGCTGTTACCTGTGGCCTGGGCATTAAAGAATTAATTAAACCACGATCTTGGATAAAATGAAGGTATGGTATGTAGTATTAGTCAATGAAAAGTATTTCCCATTTAGCTGGAGATAGATTTTACTAAGTCAGATACTGGTGCAACCCATATGCAAGCGTGACCCTTACAGAAGAAAAGTATATGTTTAGGGTGAAAACTACAGGTGTGGCACTTACACAAGGGTGACACTTCTACAAACAAATATCGGTAGCAAAATTTATGAATATGCTACCACTGTCATCCCTGAAAGATCTGCAAAAATTCTGAGTTCTTTTAAATTGAGAGTATTGGCATACCTGCGTCATACGCTCCTTGAGGGCTTTCTGCAGTGTATGGGGGATCTGCGGTAGCTGACGCTTCTTGGGCGAGCCGGTGGGCGTAGCGGTGGCACAGCGCGATGAAAACCTTGGCACATATGCATGGGACGGCATGTGGTGACCCCTGCAAGACGTGTGTGTGCCAGCCCTCATTACATGTAGTGCATTGGTGAAACTTCAGTTTCCAACTTAGGAGGGGGAAAACTTTTTGGCACCCTCCTTGGAGGGGGCTAAACTTTAAGCCCCTTCTTATGACATTTTTGCTCCTCTTATAAATGTAATTTTAATGCAATCAAAATCTCAATTACATTCTACATAAAAGATAAAGAAAAGTCTATAATCCAGAAGCAAAGTTGTTTATAAGTATCAGAAATACATTATAACAATTTATTACAGAGATTGTATACAATATATTAATACATCACAGTTGACAAAAACTGTCTAAGGGCAAGCTTCACCTGCCATTTTGGATTCTTGGTTTTTCTTGCTTATTTATATTTTTAAACTTTAAAATTTCAAAATAACGTCTATAGCAAACTAGATGTTGACTTTACGCTGCAGTACAGATATCAAAACTAAACTACTATGCCACAATATTGATTCTACCAAAATTTGGTAGAATCAATATAATGAGTTCGTACTTCAGTTTTTATGTCTGTTCCGCAGGGTAAGGTCAAAAGCTAGTGTGCTACATATTAAATTTTGAAATTTTTATGTTTAAAAGTATAAATAAGCAAGAAAAACAAAAAAATCCAAAATGGCAGGTGAAGCTTCCCCTTAAGTGCCAATTTGCTCTCATTACGGTGCCCTTTACTAAATTTAGGGAGCGGAAATGTATATCCTGCCCCAACCCCCCTTAGTTATTATTCCATTGTATTATAGTACCCATCATTACATGCATTACATGGACACATTACACACATTACACATGTCTTTTTTTTTATCAGATTTTACTTGTTGAAACTTTCAGTCAGGTATGCTGCTATAGTGAGGAAATTCATATTTTACTTCTGCATAAACATAAATTAAAAAGTTATATGTCCATATCAAAACCGAGATGTTAATCCCCACAGATGTTTAAGGAAGTGAAGGAGCACGAAAATAGAAATGACCTTGACAGAAGTGGTAGAAGAGAAATGGCGGTAGAGGCTACTTCTTCATCAGAGAGTCGTATTTACTGTACAAAATCAGCAATCACCATTTTCTAAGAACTGGGAATGATAGCGATGAATCAGAAGGGTACTCTATGTCACACTTTGTACCACAGCAACTTGAACACAACAAATTTATCAAACTGTTTTAAAATGAAAATATTTTTGTTTTGAAACTTTTTTATACAAGATATATCTGCGCTACAGTTCAGAAAACTCATTCATAGCATGTGCATGCAACACACATTCATTTTTAATATTTTCTGATAGATAACCGGAAAGCAGCATACTCAGTTTCAAAATTTTGTTCTGCTTTACAAAAGTCAATTATGATGTTACCCATAGTCTGATTNGGAAAGCAGCATACTCAGTTTCAAAATTTTGTTCTGCTTTACAAAAGTCAATTATGATGTTACCCATAGTCTGATTTCATTTTATGTAGTCAACAAAAAAATTGATAAATTTTGCACGTACAGAATTTTCTTAAAATAATTTTACTTCCTTTTATGTTATTTTTTAGAAATTGCTTAAGCTCCAATTACGAAAGGAACTTCAAATTAAACTAAGGTTTCTTTGCCAACAAACTTGAAATGTAATGTGTTTCTTTTTTTGAAAAGGAATTTGAACTTGTTTCTCTTCTTCTTGATTACCAACTTATGTACTCTGCTTTTGCGAACTTGTAAAACACTTAATATGTACTTATTGGGAAAGTTGTTAATCACAGATTTGATATAGTTCCAAATTTTCCTACTGCATGTAATCAAATGCAAATGAATAAACTTATCACTGTATCAAACATTTTGCTGTACATCACATATCCCTACCAAGAGACAAAAACAGTCAAGTTACATACAACCATTATATGAGTGCACTTCATCTTACCTGGCCTCAGGTGGCGACAGGCTGCGGTGGTCACTGATCCTGCGCGGGCTCTTGGAACGGCTACGTGAGTGGAGGCTTGGGGAATCGGTGGGCGCTGCAGAGTGTGATCGCTGCGACATCATCCCTTGCCCTCCATTCTATAAAAAAGTTATTTTTTTTCCCCAAAAAGTAATGCAGGCCATTACTTAGGTTGTACAGAAATACTTCAAAGTGGAGTATGTCCTTCTGTAAAGTTGTTTTACAACAAATTTTTTGGTAATATGTGACCATGGGTGAGTGAAGAGATTTGGGCGGCTTTAAACAGTGAGGTCTTGAGAGCCGATAGGGTGAAGCAAGGTGAATATGGACCACCACTAGAATGCAAGGGTGGGGGAAACAGGAGATCCCCGAGAAAACCTGCAGCTGCATCGTCCGGCACGATTCCCACGTGCAAAAATTCGGGGGCGATCCTGCCAGGAATTGAACCCGGTTTTCCTTGGTGGGAGGCAAGTAGTCTAACCACTACACCACCGCGGCCTCAATATGTGACAAAGTTTTACTATAACTAGTGGTGTTCTAAGTAGTAATTGTTTGTTTCAAAGCAAAGTCATAATTTTTTTACCTCAAGGTTAAATTGAATTAAGATATTTTGCAAGGTATAATGCATTGAGCAACAGGTCCATAATGAATAAAGGAGCTAAAATTAAGTTAGTATTATCTTTTTTCAAAAGATTCAAAAGTAGACAAGTACAGTTAACTAATTGTTTTGAATACCTGATTTTCAGGTGATTAGTAGTCTCTTATTTCTGCCTGTTAAAAAAAATTACTTTTGAAAGATAAAACAGAAAAAAATTGAAGATTAATTTGTTCACTGTTTACCAGTAACATTTATAATACATAGTGTGCACCATTATGACTTTGCATGTTTTTACTATGTGGAAGTAATGTTAATATGTATAAAACTCCCAGTATTATGCGATGTAATGGGGTTTCTTATCTGCTTTAAATTCCTGCTTTCTGACTTATTTTTATCATTGAAGTAAACTCATATACACATGCTTCTCCATTCATTATTGGGAAAACAAAGTAGGGGAGGTGGGGGCAAAACCGCCCCAATAACAATCAGTCTATTAAAATATAAAGAAATTAAAGCAATTTAGCCATTTTTACGGCTTTATTAAGTAATAGTACTATTAGTTCACACATTTGAATTAGTTTTTATGCACAAAAACAACATAAAAAGTGGTAGTAACCTCAAAATTGAATTAATATAAAAAAACGGTTTTGCCCCTAAAGTGGGGCACAACCGACCCCGCAATTTTCATTGGGGGCACAACCGATTTTTGCCGTTATTGGCAAAAATCACAGACATAGTACTCGAAATCGTCTTCTTCATCTATGCCTGCACAGGCATCATGAGCCCAACCAGGACACTTTGTACATTTAATCCAACCATCTGTTGACTTAGATTTAGAGAATATCTCNTAGTTAACGTTAACTTTTGCGTGTATTAATTAGGTTGACCGATGAGCTTTGTAAATCATTCTCAGAGATTTTGAATGGTTTCATAAAAGTAGTAGACGAGGATCAGAGCCCTCACAATTAGGGACTGACCTTTCGCTGGGGTTGGTAGCTGGACGCCTTCTCCCGCCCCATCATGACGGCTGCCCGCTTGCGGCCCTGAGGTGACATGTCTCGCCGCGACCGCCGGTGGTCTGTCATCTCGATCTCAGGAGGTGGGCTTCACAACAACAGAGCAACACATCATCACTGTGCATAAATCCTTCAACAACACAAGTTCTCAGAGCTGCCAGCCTCCCATACATTTGCTCTCAGCACTGAAGCCAGCTTACCGCCTTCCTAGTACATACAATACATACAGTTAGAATTTTCCTTCATTAGTGAAAATAATACAACAGACTTGTCATACAGTCCACTTTATTCCAGGGTGTCACCAAATAATTTATTTGGCCCTCAGTGGTACGCATTTTCACTTACAGTACTGTTGATGCACTAGCTGNCAGGGTGTCACCAAATAATTTATTTGGCCCTCAGTGGTACGCATTTTCACTTACAGTACTGTTGATGCACTAGCTGCTTTAACTAAGTATCACAAGGACAAGTGGAAACATGGTGTTTAAATATTTCCTCTTGAACTGAATGCTGTAGCAGCCCATACGTGTTCCACATCAACACCAGAACATTTTGTTGGAATCAAAAATTTCCGAGTCCGGTCGAAGAAGCAATGTCCGGCCAGTAATACGCCTGTGTTAACCTGGAATGTATTATCTGTTTATGGCTGCATGGTTAATATGAATCCAGTTAAAATTTATTTGTTTACCATTATAGAAAAGTCTTTTAATTAGTGGAAGGATAATGAGCAAATAGATATGCTTGTGCACAGAGATTTAAAAATAACATACATTGTAGGTTATAACATTTTTTAAACTTTGCAATTATTAGACTAAAAAAATGTGGTGCAAAACAGTTATTCATGGATATATTCTATAATTTCAGGGATACTAAAAATTTTTAAGAGACTATTAATTATCTGAAATTTAGTTGCCATCNATGGATATATTCTATAATTTCAGGGATACTAAAAATTTTTAAGAGACTATTAATTATCTGAAATTTAGTTGCCATCAATTTTTGCCCCAAATTATTATTGTATGATGCATTGTTTTTGAGATATTACACAAAATGTAAGTTTTTCTGCATGATAGATGAACTTAACATTTTCACTACCATTATTTCTTATGGGGGAAATGTGATAAAATTAACAGACTTGCGTAACGAATACATCCCAGAAATGTAACCTGTCTGCCAAACAAGAATACGTGACAAACTATTAGTTAACTATTACTCCAAATGCCACATAGGCACTTAAATGTGTGATGTTTGTTTGACAGGGTTCGGTGTGTTGAGTAGCCAGGACACACTTGGTAGTCTGAGACTGTAAATTTTGATAGAAATTTTAGGTCAGGAAAAGAATGGAGATTACCCCACTAGGTGCCAGCCACTGCTAGCAGGCGGTAAAGTGAGGTGAAAGTTTTAGTTTCAGGGCCATGTAGTCGACCACCTGGATGTAGAGTTATTCCTTCGTGACATGCTGATTATTGATGAATTCTGAACTCAGGGGTATTGTGGCTCCCCCACGCCAGTAAAACTTTGTGCCTTAATAGCTGCAGGCAAATTTAAGGCTGAGCTGCACACCTGAAAGTGATTGAAATGATTGTGGGTTACTAGGGTCACATGCCCTAACACACCTTAAGTCAGTAAAAAAAATGATATGTGCAGTTATTATGAACATACGTGCATTTTCTTGTATGTTTATTACACTATACATTCAGATGATACCAGCACTCCACCAGCTACAAGAAGGAAGGCTGTTGATTTTGCAAACAGATGCATGTCAAACTGGACTAGGGTGCAGTACTATACCAAGAAGATGAAGACAAGAGACCTCAGGTAATCGCATATGCTAGCACGAGGCCTAACATCACCAGACAACGTTACCATATTAACGAGTAAGTGTGTCTCGCCATCATTTGGGCCATGCACAAATACAGTTACCACTTCGAGGGACACCCCTTCATCCTATGGACGGATAGCAAAGCCCTCAAGTGTCCACACGATTCCAAGAACAACACTGCGAAACTCAGTCGCTGGGCCATGTTCCTCACTGAATTCGTATTAAAAGTTCAACACTGTCCCGGACGGATGAACGGCCTGCCAGACGCCCTCACCCGTCAGCCCGACGAACAAGAAGGAATGAAGGAAGAGGAGGATTGTGAGAAGATGACCCCCCTCCTGCTGTCCTACCAACACCCGAGGAGGTGATCCAATTGCAGCAGCTGCATAGAAGCAAGTATACCCTGAGCTACCATCAACAGCAAGACCCGGAGGTAAAACGACTGCTCGTCGACGTATCCCACCGGTATGAACTGCGATGTCGCGACACGCTGGTATGGTCACGCAACGAGAACCCGGGTGCTGAGTGGAAACTGTGGGTCCCCACAGCCTCATAACCAGGAATATGCGAGCACCACCACGATCACTGACAAGCGGGACACCCAGATATAAGAGAAACACTCAGAGACATTGGCCATCGCTACATTTGGGACGGGATGAGCAGAGATATTAGGCAGTAACTGCAAGGCATGCTGTTGCCACAAGGTCTACCCGTACCCAAACCCACTGCCATACTATGCCATCTACAAACTCTGTGGACTCACTTAGCCGTGGATTTGACAGGACCATATATCCGAAGCACCCGAGGGTCCCGAGGGTACCGCTACCTACTGGTCATCACGGACCAGTTCTCTAGATGATGGACGCCTTTCCCCTACCCAGTCTAGAAACTCAGGGATTCCTTCGGAAGTTCGAGATACATTTCCCCGTTGGGGATATCCCCAAGTGATCCTGACAGATAATGTTTCCCAATTTACCAGCATGGCTTGGAAGAAGGTGTGAAATAAATATGGGGGTGGGGAGGGGGGTGGAGACAAGGACAACCCCATCATACCACCCGCAGGTCAACCCCACTGAGCGGAGGAACCAGGAGCTGAAGAAGAGCCTCCTACTCAGCTACATAGAGGATACTTAACATTAATATAAAAAAAAGCACTGCCATTTATACATGATGGACTTACAAAAATACTGTACTGTCTGATTACACTTCTAGAAAGAATAAAAGATACTTGATATCCCATACCTATAACTGTTATCATTATTTAATAAGAACGCACCATATGTTTTTTCTTACCCTAAGATTGTTAGTAGGAATTGGACTGACGTCACTGCTCTACTTTCTGATATGAGAAAGTCGAGTTATCTATAGCCATCATAAAGAATATGTGGGAGATTTATGATATGAACAGGGAAGAGAATGACAAGAAATAAGGAATGCGATCAGAGTTCCTTAAAAATAACCTGTGCATTACTTGAGTGTCCATTGGAGTAGCCACATGACAATTAATGTTCTAATATTTTTCCAAGTTTTAATGCTTAAGGTTCAAATCCGTGATGCGAGAACTGGAGCACAAAACCAAACATGCTCTCTGACGTTTCCTTGAAGTTTTGACACACAGCATCTATTGCCGAGTTTTTTGAGTTTATTAACCACTTGCAAACTTTTCAGTCTGAGAAAGGCAAGACACATGGACAATGTGACATTCATTAGAGGAGGACCCCTCCTGGAGAATGGCAGCCTCCAAATAGTAAATCAGCAGCTGATTTAAGTGAAGCACAACGGAGAAGTAATGCAAACTGACAGACAGTGGTCACTGTTTCATGCATGCAAAAAACAGTTACCTTTGGCTGATGCTAGTATTAAACCCAGTTTGGAACACTGGAAGAAAGCATGCTGAGGTGACTGACGACTCACCTGGACGAACTGCCGACACTGCTGATGGAAGCCCCATCTGCCACCCGCCGGTCCCTCATGCNTGACTGACGACTCACCTGGACGAACTGCCGACACTGCTGATGGAAGCCCCATCTGCCACCCGCCGGTCCCTCATGCCCACTCCCCCCAGCCCATCCTCCAGGTCGCACTCGGACGTGTCAGAGTCGGACAGTCGCGAGGTGGTACTTGGAGGGGACAGGTGGTCCGTTGGGGTGAGCGCNAGGTCGCACTCGGACGTGTCAGAGTCGGACAGTCGCGAGGTGGTACTTGGAGGGGACAGGTGGTCCGTTGGGGTGAGCGCAAGGTCCATTTCCGCAGGATCCACGTCTCTCCTCTGCAGTGCACAAACAACATGCTCTCTGATATTCTGTACACATCAGCTAAGTATTCACACAAACTGCCTTAGTTCAAACAACAGTTATTTCTTGTATGGGCACGCATGTTAAGCAGTACTCTGCAGATTATGCTATGAGTAAACTTACATTTTCTTCTTTGTAACATTTGCTCTTTATAATGTCTGTGGTATTCTTCCGAGCACAATTACAGAATAGTATGCTATGAAGCCAGTCTGTCAAGCATAGTAAGAGACTGCAAATAACTGCTAGTGTGTAGTGCTTTCAGAAAGTTCACTGTAATAGCAGTTTTCATACACTGGCATGTATCATCAACATAATTCCCACAAACAATATAAACAAACTTTTAAAAATGCAACTATAAAAAGAACTATTTTGCAAATTATAATAAAATTTTGGAGAGTGCCACATTTTGCAGCAATCCAACAAATTGACTGCAAAAACTTACAGACCCAGTAAGTTATNCAAGGTCCATTTCCGCAGGATCCACGTCTCTCCTCTGCAGTGCACAAACAACATGCTCTCTGATATTCTGTACACGTCAGCTAAGTATTTACACAAACTGCCTTAGTTCAAACAACAGTTATTTCTTGTATGGGCAAGCATGTTAAGCAGTACTCTGCAGATTATGCTATGAGTAAACTTACATTTTCTTCTTTGTAACATTTGCTCATTATAATGTCTGTGGTATTCTTCCGAGCACAATTACAGAATAGTATGCTATGAAGCCAGTCTGTCAAGCATAGTAAGAGACTGCAAATAACTGCTAGTGTGTAGTGCTTTCAGAAAGTTCACTGTAATAGCAGTTTTCATACACTGGCATGTATCATCAACATAATCCCCACAAACAATATAAACAAACTTTTAAAAATGCAACTATGAAAAGAACTATTTTGCAAATTATAGTAAAATTTTGGAGAGTGCCACATTTTGCAGCAATCCAACAAATTGACTGCAAAAACTTACAGACCCAGTAAGTTATNTAAAATTTTGGAGAGTGCCACATTTTGCAGCAATCCAACAAATTGACTGCAAAAACTTACAGACCCAGTAAGTTATGAAACTATTTAGATTTATTTATGTTGCTCTATAGAAATAATTTGTAGGTTATTAGGATATAAAAAATTCCATTATATAACTTTATTGTTATTCATGTTTTCAGCCATAAATGCTAGTTTTGTTGAAATAACCTATTCCTCATTGTAGATTTCAGTTTTCTCTGCAGATGCTATTGAGGTTTGCGAAACGTTCTATTGAGCCAGACCAATAGTTTTCGTTAACGTACTGGGCTGTTGGTGTTTGTATGTTTGAGATCTAATTCAAATTGCAAAGTCGGCAGTCGGCAGTTNTTCGTTAACGTACTGGGCTGTTGGTGTTTGTATGTTTGAGATCTAATTCAAATTGCAAAGTCGGCAGTCGGCAGTTAGAAATAACTTGCCTTTACTCAGATATGTGTATACACAATGTGCAATCAACAGCTCAGCAGTCGGAGATCAGTCAATATTATCTACGACTGCTCAACTGCCGACTGCCGGAAGATTTCGGCCAAGCGTGTGTGATGTAACTTATCACGCGATGCAAACAATATCGAGCTCGTAACTATAAACATTTTCAAGATCTACATGAAGTTATTTTATTCTATCAAGCAGATGATAATTTATTCTAGTTTATATCTGTAATAAATTAATACAAAAAATTTTACTAAGGATACGTGTGTTGACTTTGCAGTCAATAAGTGAGTTCTCACTACACAGTAATTATAATTAAAGAAATAAATATTGTATCAGACAATTNATTTAACTAAGGGTACGTGTTTTGACTTTGCAGTCAATAAGTGAGTTCTCACTACACAGTAATTATAATTAAAGAAATAAATATTGTATCAGACAATTCAGCCATCTTTCAAAGAAAGTATTAAAGTTTTCTTTGTGTCAACATTATAATGCTTTTCTAAGATTTTACTTGTGTGGTCTATTTGGTTCAATTTGGAAATTTTTAATTGCTATAGCCATTATTTTCAGACAGGTATGTAGCTATTTATTTATAAGTGTGCATATTAAATTATTTCCATTATTTTATAGCTTTTTATTAAAAACTTTTTAATTTAGAGTAGGTACTGAACACAAAATGTAAAATACATAATTGCAAATTACTATAACTTATAAACAATCACCAAAATGGCTGCCTGGTAAGCTGTAAACTGCGCTTTGTGAATATGGCTTTGACTGCAGACTGCGAACTGTTGAAATATGCTCTTTATATATTTTGTATTGTAATACTTGCATACTGCAACATTTGACGTTTTGACAAATGTAAAATTCTTCTTTGGCAACTTACACTACTGTAACAAAAACTTAAACATATTTAAATCCACGTGTTTTCCAATAACCTAAAAACTACCATTTTAAGTTCTTACATCTCATTCAATACTGTTATATGTTGTTCCAATGAGCTATCATGATTTTGCAGGATTCTAATGCAAATAGTTTACATGCTGTTGTAATATGACAATTTAAAAAACCAAAAGTTGTCTGCTTATTTACTAGACTATGATGTTCATACGTGTGTTTAAAATATGTTTGCTTTACACTGATTGCACTGAGACCTCCTTGTCTCAGTTCTTTGTAATTATTGATACTACCTAGACGTAAGAAGTGCTGAAAGATGGTATTTACTAATGCTCAAAAAGCTAACATGATCATGGTGTACGGCAAATGTAGAAAGAATGCTGTTTGTTCTTGTAATGTGTATGCTGAACGATATCCCAACAGACAACAACTATCTCGACGATTATTTTCATACCTCTTTAACCAATTATGGGAAATCGGAAGTGTAAGACCTCGAAAACTTAACAGAAACAAACGAGTGACCGGAGAAGAGGGCAAAACTAATGTTATAGCTACTGTTGCTGTAAATCCGCAAGTTAACTCCCGTGCAATTGCAAGAGGGAGTGGCATGAGTCGGGCAAGTATACTACACATTCTGCATCGTCATAAGTTCCATCCATATCATATCTTTCTCCATCAAGAGCTAAATGGAAAAAATTTTGAGAATCATGTTAACTTTTGTACATGGGCATTAAGACATGATACACCAGATTTGTCATGTATCTTGTTTAGTGATGAAGTAAGATTTACAAATTAT
Source organism: Clitarchus hookeri (assembly GCA_002778355.1). NCBI lineage: Eukaryota > Metazoa > Arthropoda > Insecta > Phasmatodea > Phasmatidae > Clitarchus > Clitarchus hookeri. The sequence goes on from NQII01000356.1 coordinate 37,549, forward strand.
CGCCAAGTCAACCTCAGAAACATGCACTATTGGTCAGTAAACAATCCCAATCGGCTTTGTCAAGTGGGACGTCAGCATCCATGGAGTGTTAATTTTTTTTTAGTGGAATAGTAAACCATTATCTCAAAGGCCCTTTTTTCATAGAGGGAACACTGGATTCCCGAAAGTATGTCAACCTCCTAACAGACAAACTTCCACAGATGTTAGAAGACCTTCCACTGCATATCAAGAGGATCCTGTAGTATCAGCATGATGGTTTCCCAGAGCATAGTGCCAGACGTACTACAGCTTGTCTTCACTGATCGTTTCAAAATCGTTGGATTAGATGAAGGGGACATGTACGTTGGCCTGCCCGTTCAACAGACCTGACACATTCAAATTATTTCTGTTGGGAACGCTAAAAGATACTGTCTACAAGGACGTACTGACTACACCAGGCGATATGAAATAACGTATTACAGTTGCCTGTTCTTAAATTTCTGCTGAAATGCTACAACACGTGCAGCAATCTTTACATGACAGATGGAAGCTTGTATTGTAGCTGGTGGTCCTAATTTTGAACACAACCTGTGAAGGACAGTTTTCTCTTCTTGATCAGAATTCACAGAATTTGTTTATTTACTTTTGTATTTCTTAAATGGTTGCTGATATATGGTACAGTAAATGGAGCAGACAATTGTAGGTATTTAACATTGTCATACTATGCTAGCATGTAAACTACTTGCACTAGAAACCTGCAAAAAAAACACTATTGAAATTATAATTTCCAGAAGTTTTATTTTCTTGATGTGAATAGGCATTGTTCCATTTGAAAAAGTGTATCTTTGTTCAAGTTGAGAGATTTTGGCGGCTCTTAACGAGGTCTTGAGAGCCGGTGAGGGTGAAATAAGGTGAGAATGGAGAAGTGACGGAATGCAAGGGTGGGGAAATGGGAAATCCCAGAGAAAACCTGTCGACCAGCGGCATCGTCCGGCACTGTTCCCACTTGCAAAAATCCGGAAGTGGCCTGGCCAGGGATTGAACCTAGTTGGCCTTGGTGGTAGGCGAGCAGTCTAATTGCTCAGCCATCGCAGCCCCAACTTTGTTCAAGAAATACACCTAATAAGTATTAAAAAATTTAATTTGTGTTGGGGATGCAATTATGAGCCCTCGTCTAAACATAAATTCTGGGAAACCAGAACATCAATAGCACCTTCCATTAAAGATATGTTTGCAGTTCAAGTTTTAGATGATTCAGTATGACATGTTTATGCACTGAATGGCGAGAGGAAATCTTGATTAAAGTGGGTGCCAAATCCTTGGTGGCTGATCAGCATTCACAAAATTTGAGTGAAGCAGAGGATTGGGCTTCTCACAGTCATAACAGGATCCTGCAAAAGGTAAGGATGAAAAAAAAACAGACCCCTCAGCCACAGGAAGATGCTGCACAACATAAAGGGCATCCTCAAGCCAGTTATTTGCAGGCTGACCAGACACGATGAAGTGAAGTGTATCTTGGGGCTCATCAATGAGAAGACACAAGGTGTGCTCAAAGTGTTCCTGGAAAACGTGGCCCACAACACACTCACCTACACCGAACATGCCAAGAGGAAAACTGTCACTGTGGTGGATGTTGTGTACACTTTGAAAAGGGAGGGCCGCACTCTACAGCTTTGGAGCCTACGCCAAACGTGATTTCTCAGTGATTAACAAACACCACTAGTTTGTTTTCCTCGCCTCATGGCATCACAATGCCGTAGCAGTTACTACATGTGAGGAAACACAAGGCACATAAGTGATGCTAGTTATGTAAAGTAGAATTAGCCTCATATTGTCATTATATAATTGTTTTTAAAAACAACAAAAATTCATTAATAATTTATACAAGCGAAACTGTGTAAAAAGTCTCATTAATATGAACTGCATGATGAAACACTTTAAACTGATTGGATTATAATACATTAATGAAAAATTTTAAACTTTAGGGAACTCTTTTATAAATAAAGCAAAATACGTAGAAGCGAAACTATGTACATAAGCACGCACAGTAAATTTACCAAACAGTGAAAATTACCGGTGAATACTGGCCAAACAGATTCTCACCTTTAATTTGAACAGCCTCCAGCATTTAACATCAATACAGTAGACTCCCAATCTACCGTTCTCCAGGGGATTGTCAAGAAATTTCCATACATCCAGAATTTCAGTAGATGAGGGTTTGACAAGTAAATCAATAAACTACAACTTCTAACCTTATTAAACTTCATGTTGAGTGTAATGAGAGCTGTACCGTATCTGTGAATAACGTTAAACTAATAAACACAAAAAGGTGGGAATTTTTTAATAAAGTACTCATTACTGTATTAGTATTACAGTAAATAATAATATTAAAAAAACATTTCACCTCAACTCGTTTAATCAAAGCATATAACATGACTAAATACTGTATATAAATGATTGTAATCCGACATTGAATGCAAGCTGTCCCCAAACTTTCAAACGTCCTGAATAAGAAAATTATATGCCACCAAAATTTTGATTGTGCCACGCGCACTCAATCGGCTGAGAGCAGACAGAGAGTTTATCGACCGGCCAGTGTGCTCACAACGGAGGATACAGAGATGAGGAAGGCTCTGTGGTGGGTGTGAAACAATATACCACCTCCCCTTCCAAACGGTTGGCACACCAGGGCAGGGCACAAGGATGTCACACTGGTGGCTAGGCAACTAGCTCCTTCCCCGCCAGCCATGCAAACGAGTTCTGCCGAATATCGCCAAGGACAGCCGAAGCTTACGCAATCCAAGCCACATATCTACACTTAAGTTGGCATTGCTGTACTTGCTTGGCAAATGTGTAGTTATTTCACTTAAAAAATGTGATTTTGAGACTGAAAATAATAATGAAGGCAATTCAAATGTATTTGTAGAAAAAATCGGAAGATAAATGATAAACTGGAGTGGAGTATAACAGATGTATTTGGATATAAAAAGACATCACTAGAACAGACAGACATGCTATGAGAGCGCCATCATAGACTAGACTAAACAACAGCATGGCCTTGGACAATAACAGCGACTCTCTGTATAGACAGGATTAACATTAAATATAGCTGGGGCTAATATTCAACACTCTCCCTTAATCCAGGGATACATACATACTTAACCATAAGTACAAAGGAAAAGACAATCCAAAAAAAAAAAAAAAAAAAAAAA
>NQII01000356.1:40784-223237 GCA_002778355.1 Clitarchus hookeri
ATTCTATCAGAAGGCAGATATTCAACATTCAAATGATTTGCGTCAACATTCTTTCTAATATAATGGTATTTCACATCAATATGTCTCGTCCTGTTGTGAGACATGGGGTTATACACTATTTTCTGAGCACTTTGGTCGTCATTGTATAACAAAACAGGTTTGTCAACACCTACTATTTCATTTAGTAGACCTTTAAGGAACTTGGCACCTTTAACAGCATGGCTCATAGCAATATACTCTGCCTCAGTGCTACTGAGAGCAACACACCCTTGCTTCTTTGCTTCCCATGATATGGGACCATTTGCCAGTTTAAAAATACAACCACTATATGACCTTCGATCAACAGGGTTGTGTGCCCAATCGGCGTCAGCATACCCAATGATGTCCTTGTCATCTTTGGTAAAACATAAACTTAGGTTTATGGTACTCTTTAAGTACCTCAGTGCCCTTTTGGCAGCCTTCCAATGCTCCATCCGGTACCTTGTATTGAACTGACTTAAATAACTAGCCGCATAAGCTATATCAGGCCTGTTAGTAACTGCCAAATACATTAAGCAACCAATAAGTGATTGATATGGAACACTAGGAAGTTCTCCATCACTATCCACATACTGAACTTACACTTATACTCTAATGGAGTGCTCACAATCTTGGCATCTTCCATTTCAAACCTTTTTAATATTTCTGCCATAAATTGAGACTGATTAACTTTTAATCCATTTTCACTTCTCTCGAAATTCATTCCCAGACAATATTTTATTTCACCCAAGTATTATTCTTTATCAAAGCACTATATTCACTTTGCATAGCACATTTCCACTCAACACTTTCACTGCACCGCATGGCTTCACCATGTGAAGGTGGCTCACTGACACATAAATAAGAAACATGATCAGGATACATCTTCGGTTTGCGCTGTCGCTCTGGATACGTTCGTTGAAAGTTGTCTTGGAGTCCTCTCTCAGCATTCTCCGGCGTATGAACAACCTCTGCGTTGTTATCCTCAATGCTGTCCAAGGAGTTGCCCACTATGCTGTCAGCTGGGGGAAGGTCCTCAAATCCATAGAAGTCCGAGGACTCAGACGAGGGCAAGGACTCATCATCCACTATAACACCCTCCACTGGTAGTACAGGAGGTTTCTCAATGTTGTGTGTTTTATCATCAGCAGATGCTGGGACCCTTGATCCGCCTTTTGGAATGTCAGATTCCATAAACTCTACATCTGTAGCAATAGTTACCCTTCCAGGTCTTCTCGGGTCATAGAAACGATAACCCTTTGTACTCCTGAGCTCTGGCCTCCCATTTTTTTCTATTATGCTTGGGAGTAAGTGCATAAGCCTTTAACCCAAAGGTTTTGAGGTGTGTCAGGTCAACTCTTGACCCAGTCCAAGCCTCTTCGGGAGTTGCTCCAACAACCGCTGCAGCCGGTGATCTATTTTTCAAGTAGATTGCCATCATGACTGCTTCGCCCCAGAATTTCTTTTGAAGTCCGGAATCCAAGAGCATGCAACGTGCCTTCTCGACCACAGTGCGATTCATCCGCTCCGAGACTCCCCCCTGTTCTGGTGTGTAAGGCACGGTTTTTTGGTGCTCAATCCCCGACCTTCTTAAAGTGTTCTCGAACTGATGAGATGTATATTCAGTGCCATTGTCAGTACGGATCTTCTTTATTTTTAGACCAGTCTGGTTCTCGACAAACGTTTTAAACTCACAAAACTTGTCCAAGGTTTCACTTTTTGCTTTGAGTAAGTAACCAAACGTCTTTCTGCTGAAATCATCAGTAAACATGAGTAAATACCGGGCACCACTCATTGTTGGTTCGCTCATGGGCCCACACACGTCTGTGTGTATAAGTTCCAACTTTTCTGCGGCCCTCTTTCCTTTGTTCTTTTTCCTTGTTGCAGGTTTGTGCGTCTGTTTCCCCTGCAAACAAATTTCACATTTCTTGAAATCGCTTTCTGGAAACACTACGCCACCAGACATTTCTTTCAGCTTTTTGAGTCCATTTAAGTTTAAATGTCCCAACCGTCTGTGCCAGGTGTCTTGATCAGTTGTGAAACGAGCGGTTTCCTTCTTTATTGGTTTCGCTTCCATCACATAAGTACCAAATTTACGAGGTGCAACAATGTGTGGAGAACCACTCACCTTTACTTCTTCCTCTCTGAAGATCTTGCAGCAGTTCTTTTCGAAGACAATGACGAAACCCTTTTCAGTCATCCTGCTAACAGAAAGCAAATTTGCTGCAAGTCCGGGTACTCTGAGTGCGTCGGTGATTACGTACTCGCCCGTTGGCATATTTACCCGCACATCTCCCTTGCCAATACTTTCAATGGTTGTCTCATTAGCTAAATTTACCTTAGTCTTGAAGGTAGCGTCAAAGTTTACGAGATGATCGCCAAACTTTGTCATATGAGAGCTGGCCCCTGAGTCAATGACCCACTTGTAAATCTTGTTATCACTGATATCACTAGTGTTAGTTTCATCAGTAGCCGATAGGGCGTGCGGATGTTTCGCGGATTTAAACCATTCGCTGTGATTTAAACTGGAACAGTTGGACTTAAAATGTCCCTCCTTTTTGCAATTGAAACAAATCACCGATTTCTTCTTACTCTCAGGTTTCTTCGTTCCTGAAGATGACGGTGTTGTCTTGAACTTCATAAGTAGCGCTGAATCTTGAGTTGAATCCCTTTCCTTACCTCCCAACTTGACTGTACATAGTCTTTCAGTCAGGTTTCTCACTGTTCGCTGTTCTTTCGGCATAGATTCCCAGGCATTGACAAATTCGAAATATTGAGAAGGAAGTGTATTTAAAATACGATTTATGAACAAGGATTCTGGAAGCCTTACTTTATCTTCCTTCCACGTTTCATCACATAGTTCCATCCACAATTTCTCGAGACGAGCAATATGCTTTGCCACATTGTCAGAATCCATTGATTTTATACTGAAAAAATCATTAAACAATCTGTCTTGCTGCTGTTCAGTTCACTGTTCGTAGATACTCAGGAGCTTGGTCTACATCTCCTTGCTAGTACTACACATATTGATGAGTTGTCTCACTGCTGAAGTCATATTTTTGACGATGACTTGCTGAGCTCCAAATTCTATTCTGTCTAGAATTTGCTTCTTGGTAATATAATCCGAATACTCCTTTGCTGTTGACTGCGTGTTCGGTTCTTCGGGATATTGCAGGTTCCCTTCTAGCGCATCCATAAGACCACTACTTCTGAGCAATATAATAATTTGGAATTTCCAATTGCTCCAGTTGGCTTGGCCTTCCAACTTGTCTATATTTGTTCGGGAGTTAGCTTCCATATTTGTCGTGGACGATAATTAAAACAGACGGACGGAAGAGACACGAGGCCGTTAACGAGACAGGTTAGGATTGCAGTCACAAAAAAAAAAACACGCACGCTGTTCATTGTAAATACTACATTCACTCGTAGTTAGGTGCCCGGGCCCATAACCTGCAAAAAAAATCGGGAGATAAATGATAAACTGGAGTGGAGTATAACAGAAGTATTTGGATATAAAAAGACATCACTAGAACAGACCGACATGTTATGAGAGCGCCATCATAGACTAGACTAAACAACAGCATGGCCTTGGACAATAACAGCGACTCTCTGTATAGCCAGGATTAACATTAAATATAGCAGGGGCTAATATTCAACAGTATTACTTTGCAGTCTTCAATAATTAATCGTTCAAAACCACATCCTCTGATTTTCCCATACACTTACACCTGTCGCAAGTTACGTTGCACTTGGCCTTGGTGCTTACGCATTATCTGACGATAAAGGATGTCAAACAGGCTTCTCCAGGATATCGGTTTATTCAGAAGATGTGTGTGTATTAAAATAAATTAATATAAATCCTCTTGCCCTCCCCACAATTAGCTACTGAAAATTAACTTTACGCTTGGTAATACAAGTCGCTCGATATTCAAACAATTTTTGGTGACAAGTGGAGGTCAAGTATACACTTGTGGGCATATAATTTTATTTGGAAGATGCCTGCCTATTGAGTTAAATTAATATTTTGTTAAAAATCAGATCGATTTTACACCAGATACAATGAAACACCAACTTTACAGGGTATGAGACACGGGGAGTGGGGTGGAGAACAACCTTCAAACACAAAAGAAAATATTTGTGCAAAAAATAATTCCTTGTTAAAATATATTGCCCAACATTTTCAGGCAAAACCATTTGCTTTGAAATACAAGTGATAATAGGTGCAACTATTTTGAGCAACAGATAATCTTCATAAAATTTCTATGATCGGATTACAGTTACATACTTGTGACTGCTGTGACCTTGATAGAGGTCAGTCGGTGGAGCACTTGACTGCTGTGTGGTGCAGTGCATTTGACAGGAAAACCATGTGTGATTAAGCTGAGATCACATGATTAGTTTTATTTAATACTTCATATACTCTACCGATTGCCCTCTCACCAGGCGTGTAAGGAGTGGCAGAAAGAATGCATGCACAAAGAGAGAAAGAGTTACGGGGGAGGGGGATGGTGGTAAGAGAGGGAGAGGGAGAGAGAGGGAGGAGNGGGGGATGGTGGTAAGAGAGGGAGAGAGGGAGAGAGAGGGAGGAGGAAAGGGAGAGGACGGAAATTTTTTCTATATAACAACTTCCCTTCCCGCCAGCACGTAAGGGGAGGAATAAAGGTGCACAGCTGAGAGAGAGACAGAAAGATGAGAGAAAGAGATGATGCCACCTTGGTTGCTAGGTAACTGCTTCCCCTCTAGGCAAACGTGTAAGGGGAGAGAGCATGCCAGAGCCAGACTCGCCAAGTCGCTGACACCATCAGCTGAACTGGATAGCACCATGCCGTAGTGATAAATGGCAGCACATTTTAACATATTTCACATCCAGTTATTAGATATTTGCATGAAAAACCAGCTTAAAAACTATTGTTGCAGGAAATCTTAAGTGACAGGACCGAAAGATATTTTGATAAATGTAATATTCAATAAACAATAAAAAAAAGAAATTGTATCATTATTAATATAGGAATTTTGCTGGGACCACTGAAAATTAACATTGGTTACATTTATTGGTAGATACGTTTTCGGTACATTGAGAGACCATTGTACCAATTTTAAAATTAGTTTAACATTTCATACTACATAATTTATGGTTTATAAATAACAAAAAGTTACCATTTTTTTTTTACAAGAATGAGTGTTAACTCTGGTCATCTTTTTTATTCATGACAATAAAAAACCTAATTATACCATGACTTCGGATTAGGTTGCATTATCAAATATTAGTGATCATCCACCCTCAACCAGTAGTACACACATCTTTAATTGTTTTAAGAACAATTTCTGGTGAGTTTAGGGTACATATTTGCTCTCCATTTAATTNGTAGTACACACATCTTTAATTGTTTTAAGAACAATTTCTGGTGAGTTTAGGGTACATATTTGCTCTCCATTTAATAATCTGTGAATACTAGCAGAATATAGGTACATGTATCTAGAGATTAATATTTCTGATAAGCACTCTATTTCTCAGCGTGAAATTCCTCTGACTCGCAAAGCTAAAAATTGTTTTTGAGATAACATATACCTGCAAGAATGTGCAAAATTGTGCAAAACAACCTAACACATCTGATTATAATGTCCAAAAGTAAATTAGCTATATTGTCCAATTATGTAACTAACATTTTCTGACATATACATGAAACATGCAGTTTGGCATGGTAGTTTCAAGTTGTACGTCATTCAAAAAGAAAAGATTTTAATAATGAATGTGACTACACACGATTATCAAAGGAAAAATTACTAACCCCTGTGTGGTGTGGCATGACCTCCTCGTGCGCTGAGAGGTAATACCATTCCGGTTCCTCATCGAGCGGCGCCATGCTTAGCTCGATCAGAACCTGAGATACACACAACGTTTTCACAATAAAGGTTTCAGTTTTTACTGCATGGACATAAACAAAATACAAAGAGGCAAAAACAAAAAGCCAGTAAACTTACATTTAAGTTCTGCATTGTCGTGGCCTATGTTTTGAGGTGAGTATTATTGATTTAATTGTTTATTCACATTTATTTCAGACCAAAAATGCATTTGAGAAAATATAAATCTTAATCACAGAGATTAAACACTATTTTATAAACAATTTCATGTGAATATTTATGAAAATACACATGGCATGAAATAACAGATGTGAGGCTATGTTACCATCATCAGAATGAATATATGTAATATTTTTGTACCTAGTGCCTCACCCCGATTGCTGCTGAAAATTCTACCAAAACTACACTCAAAACATTTAATACAACTAACTGCACACTAACAACACCACTTTAGAGAATGGGAGACAGAATTCTGGCACCCAATATGGGGTAAAACATCACCACGTGGTCAAGATTCACGAAATCCACCAGACAAAATATTATCAGACACAGCTCACTCTAAACTTATCACATACAAACAAAATAGTGAGGAAATTAAAATGTTTCTTTTGCACATGACCAGCAAGCAAGACTGACTTCTCCATCTCCAGGAGGATGGTGGTAGCGAGAATTTTTACTCTAAGCATGACCAGCAAAGAGGGGTGTAACATATGCATCACTGTGTCATGAAGGCAATCCTTAGTACAACTCAATGAGCATCAAACACCCACAGCACGAGGGTGGTACTTGGGAAGACTATCAAACAAGTAATTATCCTTATGATCCCATCATCATAGCCAAGCATATGCCATGGATACCCATTGTTTGAAAAAGATGCCATGATGGGATGACACTTGCCCACAGACCACCTCACACTGGGCCCCTTCAGCACAATCACCAAACAACCACACAGCAGTTCTGCATACCACAGTATAACATGCCCTGGAGCTGTCACCAGCTGGATTTCACCATCATGGGACATAAGCATCTACCCACCCTAAACAGACTACCTGCCAAAATCAGTGTCATCCCACCTGCACTTCCCCTAGTCACAGTCAACCTGAAATCTGCCTTCAGTAGGCATTGTTGTCCCATCTGCACTTCCCCTAGCAACAGTCAGCCTGAAATCTGCCTTTAGTAGGCATTGTCATCCCACCTGCACTTCCCCTAGCCACAGTCAGCCTGTAATCTGCCTTCAGTGCCATGACTATAAGAGCTTCGCCTGTCATTTAAAGCAGTTCAACTTTTGCAGGTGATGACAGCAACCCTACAATAAAAAGAGCTCTGGCGCTCCTCTTCCCAGTGGCTCTTTATTTCCAGGCGATACGAGCAACTGTCAGTCAATCATAGTTTATGCAAGAAGGTATCATTTTTTTTTTTTTTTAATTTTATCCAAAACATTTAAAACACAATAGGCTTTTCTTTAATATTAAAACTGCGGAAGCTGACCGTGTACCTCGCCAAGAAAATCGTTGGCCCCGTAACGAACATAATCCCAGACTGTTACTTCGAGGATCCGTAGTTTCAGGTCCGCCCGTCTCACCGAAGAGTAGACGAACATCTGGTTCCACTTTGGATCGTTGGTGTTCGCCAGGGTCTTTGTTCTCCTTTTCGATTTCTCACTGAAACAGAAATTGAAACACTGTGAAAAGTTTCCAAAATGTCTTTATGTAATAAAAAATCTGTGGATTAACTTTACCGTATGGATACAGTCATAAAAGCAAAAATAACTGTGAAAAAAGTGTAAAAAATTGCACTGTAATAATTTTTGCTGTAATATAAAATTTTACAATTTGAAATTACTTTCTCTTCTAACTAATTAGGTAAGTAACTCCTTGGAAATATTATATGATTAGGCTTACTTACCTCCAGCAGTGCAAACACTGTTAAAATCAATTATGCAAAGACACAGTCACAACTTTGTGAACTTGAAATTTGATATTAATAGTGATAACAATGTGTAGTTTAATAAATTAAAACAAACAAATGTCACTGCATTTTTTAAAGCACAGAGACTAATAAAATTAATATGGAAACGTAAAATGTGCGTGGAATTATTTTGTGACAACTATACAAATTTAATCACTAAACTGAAAAGATGCTAATTTAGTTGACTGCAAATAACAACTATAAAAATAAAAACCCAATTGTTTTAATGTTGTTCCATGTAGAAGTGTCTGAAAATTAGGACCATAACCTTTCTAAGTGTATATGTGTATTTGAGTACCTGGTGATATAATTTAAACTTACTGATCATGTAATAAATGAGTGTGGCCCATCAAGAAATGTAATTATTTGTAAGTGACTCGAGGGGAAAACTAAGTGAATAGCCCTGCTGTAGAATGTAACCAAAGATGGTAATAGGTACGACAGAAAAGCAACCCCAAAAATGGATTAAAGAGCAAATGTACCATGTGAGCTGAGATTTACTAACCTCCTGTCCGGGAGCAGGAAGAGCTTGGCGTACGGGTTGCGTGGGCTGCCATTGCTACGAGGCGTCAGACCAGCTGCACACACTACCGTTACCACCAACTGCAAGGCGCTAGAGTCAAACCACAGCTTGACCTGTTGCAAGAAATACAAAACACTTATGTTGCAAGTTCATGGACAACCATATTGCTTCCCCACAACCCACTCATACACAGTATTGTTATGGGAGCATGAGTTTATTAATACCTTCAAAAGCTCAGAACTGTCATTCAGTGTGCCCAGATTTTTAACGTTATATTCCATGAACATTAAGTACATTGCAGAACCAGCATGAGTATTAACAAAAAAAAATTATTAAGACACAAAAATATGCTGTGTTTAAATTCACATATCTTGAAATGACTCTGCTAGGTGGCATGGTGGTAAACCACTGGACTCACATTTGAAAGGACATGGGTTTGATTCCCAGTCTGGCCATCCTGATTTCTGTTTTCCATGATTTCTTGAAATCACGCTACCAAGACACTTAGCCCCACATACCTTACTTTATAGCTTGAAATGACAACTGGAACAACAGAAAGGCTACTAAATGAACTAAAAGATGGACATGACAGTACACAAGCAGTGACATACCCTTCTGACCAACATCTAGTCATCTGCATTGTAGTTTGTATAGTCTGTGATTCAAAGCCATTTGAGGCTCATGCATGCACTCACAAGCATATATAACACTGAACAATGACTATTGTGGTAATCTCTTAAGTTTTAAATGAAAACTCTGCAAATGGTATGGGATTAACTTTAAATTCCTTTTCACCCTGCTGTTTCTCAGTAGCTGGAAATATTGCCCTCTGTAACTACCCCAACAACTACAGATAAACTGTGCTTTGCCCGCTTTGTCATTGTGGGGTGACACATATGCGTGTGTGTCAAACACAAGTGTGACATGTTCTTGTCACTAGGTGTCTTGTGTAACGCATCATGTTGTGTGTATACTGAGTAGTTTATTCACTTGCTAGCTATTCTGTATTTGTTAATTTTCTGCTTTGTGCTTGTGTGTGTAATAGTGAAGAAACCATGCAACAACCACGAAACAATGTAAACAGTGAAAGTACAAGCAGGTATCCAAATGATCCCATGTTTGTGAGTTTGCATTTAACCGCACACTTAGCAGTGGTGCTGCATGCATCAACCTGTGGCCACAGAAACTGGTGTGTAGTTGAAGCCACATTAACGTGAGAAAAACCAGACAATACCAAGCAAATGTACAGAGTGAAGAAGAATGCCTGGAAGATGCCAAAGNCACATTAACGTGAGAAAAACCAGACAATACCAAGCAAATGTACAGAGTGAAGAAGAATGCCTGGAAGATGCCAAATATATTGCTTTCTGCAATTGATAAGACTTCAAGATAGGACTCATAATTGAGCTGAAAACCGCAAGGTGGGCATATCACCATATAGCCCACCATGTGGACCATGCTGTCAAATGCTGTTGGAAGAAGTGGATACGTGAAGGTACCCACACACGGAGGACCATTTCAGTCAGGCAAGCACGTACCTCTGTTGCAGCGCAGCTGTACAAGGAATACAGAACTCAGGAGAATCATTATTATCTGCTGTTGTAGCTATATTTTAGCTACCCAGTTTCCAGGTGGCTGCGCTAGCCTATATCTATTCTGATAGAAAACAAGATTCAGCAAAGCCAGTTTGACAAGGAAACCTTCTTCAGGAGGGCAGTTTAATATGGAGAAGAGATCCATTTTCCCTACACTGCACCTCTTGCTTTAAATGGGGTAAAATTATTTTGAAATTGTGGCTGGCACCTTGGTGAGAGGTGCGACCCTTAACCTCTATAACCCTCCATATAGGGGAAAAGTGAACAATTTCAAAGGCCCGTCAAGCACCTAGTGACCATACTGCAGCAAGCCAAAATAACGAACACAACCTCTAAAAGCTGGACATACTACTAATCATCATTGTCCACAATAATGACGCGCCATACATGTTGGCAGCAAGGCTCAGAGCTGCATGATGGGTAATCAAGAGTGCGCAGCCGAAAATCACCCCGGGACAAAGCTGTTATATCGAGGTGAAAGCTGTGGCAGTTCAGCAGCAACTTCCACAGCGCATAGAGAGTAACCCTGTCGATATGAAGGTAACTACACTTGGAGCAACTAATTCTATTATTTAAAATAATGATAACTTGTGGGGCAACAATCTTTTCAAGGCCCTGTTCAAATCCCTGCTCTACTTGTTCTAGGCAGATCTGACCATACACTGCCACACCAAGGCTGAAGCAACTGTAGGTTTCATCCTTACTGTTGCTAGCAAAGTCACACAAAATGATGCGTAATAGGGTGTCACACACATCAATACATTTTTATACTAAAATGCTTGAAGCATTCATGAAAAGCAGCATAAGTTGATTGATTACTTAGCAAGCACCAAACACCCTCGCAGCTATTAATGTTACAAATCTAAAACCCCGGTACACGTTTGCAGTCTCAGGCTACAAGAGGACAATAACCTATAAGAACCACTCTTAGGTGCACGGCCAATCAGGACAGAGCTTGACTGCTATTCTCATCCAAGAAAACCTACTGTGTTCATCTGTGACGTCATTGTTGTGTCTTCCAGTCTTGTGCACAGTTTCGTCTTCATCCCTGTGTTCATCTGTGCTATCTTAGTTGCTTGGTTTTTCGCATTTTCCTTTTGATTGAAACCTTCTGTGTTCTGTGCTTTCATCGTTGTGTTGTCTAGCCTTGCTGCCGTTACTTCATCGTTGTGTTGTCTAGCCTTGCTGCCGTTACTTCATCGTTGTGTTGTCTAGCCTTGCTGCCGTTACTTCATCGTTGTGTTGTCTAGCCTTGCTGCCGTTACTTCATCGTTGTGTTGTCTAGCCTTGCTGCCGTTACTTCATCGTTGTGTAATTTTCTCTTGTATGAAAAATATTTTGTCATTGTCTCTGTGCTCATCTATGTTATCTTAATTTGGGTTGTCCTTGGTTTTTTTTTTTTTTTTTTTTTTAAATTTTTGACTAGAAAATGTATTGTGAGATTTATTATACATTTTATTTGTATATTGTGACTAAAGCTACTCTCTACTCGTTTTTCATGTTTATTTCATGTCTCAAACTTGGTTTTCTGTGACAACATAGTGTATCAATGGCGTATGTTGAAAATATTTCACTTAATCGTTCACCCCCATTGCAATAATCTTTCAAAACAACTCATATTGATTGTTTTCATTTAACTGTTTCGATACCTGTCCACGAGACAACCCAAGAGCATTCTTAACTAAGCAAAGGGAGACCAGTACAGCAATAAAGTAGACCTAGAACAACTATAGGCGGCGAGGGCAATTTTAGTCTGGGTAGTGGGTTGTTCCCTCTTCAGAAGCCCATTGCAGTGGCCTTCGGACTGTGTGGCTTGACCTGAGTCACTCGCACAGTGCCATCATACATTAACACCCAGCTTCTACACCACGTACACCAATGGATTTGGAGAAACAGATTCTGGGTCCATCCAGTGAAGGTCAGTCCACCATGCACCTACCTGCCAAGGTCTTTGGGTAAGGATTATAGAATCTACATTTTTTTTTTACTCTTGGTGATAAAGACAGGGAAATAGGACTTATTAAACTCAAACCTCGAAAACTCTTGATGCGATGCTTCAACATTAACATATGTTCTTCAGGTCATATGCCAAACTCCTCCCGTGAGGGTGTGAGGGATGCCGCAGTCACAGAGCAGATACAAGCTTGTTTGGCATCAAGTGCCCCCCACTTGGTCAANTACTCTTGGTGATAAAGACAGGGAAATAGGACTTATTAAACTCAAACCTCGAAAACTCTTGATGCGATGCTTCAACATTAACATATGTTCTTCAGGTCATATGCCAAACTCCTCTCGTGAGGGTGTGAGGGATGCCGCAGTCACAGAGCAGATACAAGCTTGTTTGGCATCAAGTGCCCCCCACTTGGTCAAGCCCGTCAGACAGCTTGCATGGGATCTAGTACAATAGGCCAGACACCTGTCAGTCGTCTAGGAACCTGCATTACCAGAGAGGGGTTGTTCAGGCCATTAGTCTGAACCCAAGGGGTAAGTGAATGCCAGCTCTCATTTGGGTTGAAACTGATCCAGACACCACTAACACAACAGCCACCAGCAGTAGACCTATCTCTCCTGTGATAAGGTGATAGAATTTCTGCTCCATGAGAGATAACCTGAATTTTACAAGTCATCCTGTATAGTGCAGGAAACTAGTAGCGTCAAGTCATTTTTTACGTCCAATGTGAGATGTAGAGAGTCCTGTGTAGGCAGAAGAAAAAGGATCTCACATCTAAAGAGCAAGCTAAAATGAATAGTAAGACTTCAGGAAGTCTGGAACAAAACCGCATTAACTGAAGACGAGTCAACTAACTTAGACATCCGGACGAGAGAACCCAATAGGAGATAAGCAAGCTGTATGGAAGAGCTACATACTCTAGAAGAGGGGAGGGGATATGAGAGATTGGTTGGGAACCAATTCAACCTCCTTACGAGGCTCTAGGACGAACAAACTAAAATCTGCAGTCAAACCTACCGTTTCTGAACATAGCCTAGAGGACCAAAGAAACGCCAGTAGAGGTACCCCGAACCAACCTCTGGATGAGGAATGCGAGGTGAGGGGGAGATATCCTGTACCAAAAATAATACCCTCCCATTGGAACTAGGTAATGTGTCCCAGTGTTTGAGACAGGACTGTACACTATGATGTACAGCCACTGCCTGCAGTGCTATTGTTATGAATGTCTCAACTGGCCTGACACCTTCCATCTGACCATAGGGTTGGATTACCATTGCCTCAGCTGCCGTGTGCAGCACACACGTCGTAATTAGCTTGATTGCATTGCATGACAGAACCAGTGTGCTACATGCCTGCAGACATTCCACCACCTTAGTTTGGGGTGGCTCGACAACTCACACAGAATGAGGGGCATTGTGTACTACTATGAAGTTCGCCAGTGGCATATAAAGTGGAAAAACCCTTCAAATCACGGCAGGACCCCCATGAGCAGAGCAGAGCAGGAACTGAGAATACCAGAGGCAGTGGTGGTGCCTAAATCATCAGGAAGACCCCGAGATCTTTACCCACAATTGTGAATACGAGTTTAAAGCCAGGGTAATTCGCAACAAACAATTGGTTCTGAAGGCACATGATCATTTAAAAGGGTGCCGCCCTTACCTAGTGGAATCATTACAGTGAATTTGTGGCAACTTAGGACAAATTTACCATCTGTCTTATATGTCAAATTTGCCAGGAAGACATAATTACCACCCTTGCGCACAAAATTTTACATGAATAAACAGCAAAGACAAGAGGAAGTAGAAATTTTTATTCAAAGAAAAGTATAGATGTACAGTATTCCTGTATCGCTCCTGATAGGACCGAAGCAGAGGGTGTATATATTATTATAAAGTTATTCATACTGGCTATACAAAGCACACTCTGACAGCCGTGTGTGACCGGGGTAGAGGAGCTGGTGGAAAGAGTGATTGAAGCGGAAATTGATTACCAAGACAAGGGAAAGTTGGACACTTCTGCACCTCTGTCCCCCACCTACCAAGGCCCCCATAATACCCAGATGACAGAGAATGTAAGACCTGCCAAAAACGAAGCAGAGGAACCCCTGCTGAAATATTGGTATTGTCCTGAGAGGCACCTACATCTTGATTGCCCCATGGTGAAGGCTCGCATTACAACCGCTAGGGAAAAATCCATCAAGGGCCANTGGGGAATCCCTGCTGAGATATTGGTATTGTCCTGAGAGGCACCTACATCTTGATTGCCCCATGGTGAAGGCTCGCATTACAACCGCTAGGGAAAAATCCATCAAGGGCCAAACTGATACGGAAGCAGCNAAAATCCATCAAGGGCCAAACTGATACGGAAGCAGCTGCCTTTCTTAAGGCACAGAGAGAAAACAGTCAGCAGACCGATGGGAAGTAGCGGCCGGGAAATGCCACAGCTACATAGAGTTGCCTGTTGTCCCTGGCACAGACGATAAAACTGATCCTACTATAATCCTAAGTGACCTGGGTCCAGTGGTAGACACTCCTTGGATCATATTACAGATAAACAACCACTATTTTTAGTACGTTCTAGATACAGCAGCCATGAAATTTTTTTTATCCTAGGTCAGTTATTAACTCTTGAACAGAAAATCTGGATTAAGGCCAGCTTCTGAGTAATCGAAACAGCCCAGCCAGAGTCCCAACTGGCCATAGAAGGAGTTATCACATTACCGGTATCCATAAGTGTTGAAACGGGAGAGACGGAATTATTTTGTGTCCCATGTTTAGAGGAAGACGGGATCCTTGGACAACAGTGGCTGAAGAACCAAGAATGTATATTCGACTACGGGCAACAGTAACTGTATTTAGGCAAACATGATAAAATGGCAGTAAATTGGGAAGCACTCGCAAATCTGCAGCCACAACAAGAAATCTGCTGTGAAGAGGTGAATCACCAATTAGGGGTCGACCAACAAGTTGCCCTATTAATGGTACTCAATACTCAATGTAGCCGTATTCAAGTATACCAGCACCTTGAACAGAACTACTGCCTTCAAGTCTGAGATATGGTTGAAGGACCATCATTCCATATACTGATGAAAGGGCGAACTGTCAACCTAATGCCAGCAGTTAATCTTATACCACGTAGCCGAGATGAAATTGCAGGGAATCACCCTATAATGTCAAAGTAGTACTTGTGCCGAAGAAGGATGGTGAGCTCCGTTTTCATGTAAACTACTAGGCCTTGAATGAGCTCACATACTAAAGTGCGCCCCTGACTATAAACCTAGCTAATATGTTCTGAGACCTAGGAGATGCCTACATATTCTCCACCTTGGATACACATAGTAGTTACTGGCAAATGCCAGTACATCAAGGATACAAAAAGTACACAGCTTTCACCAACCCTGAATGCAAAAGCTGCAATTTCACGTGATGCCCTTTGGATTAAAAAATGCACCAGCCACCTTTCAGCCATTGATGTCAACCGTGGTACTGCAGATATCATTAGCCCCAACCCATGCACCCCCCGATGGAAAGGGGAATTCCTTGTAGTAACCGACCAATTCTATTGATGGGTAGAAGAAACCTTCTCGATACCCAATCAGGAGGTAACCACGATTATCCGACAGTTGGAACAAAAGGTTTTCCCACGGTGGGGAAATCCAAAATGTCGGACAATGAAGTCCAGTTTACTGGTGCAAGGTGGATGAAGACATGCAAAAGGAGGTGAACTGAAAGTTGGATGACTCCAGCATACCACCTATAGGTCAAACTTACCAAACACTGAAATCAGGAGCTCAAAAAAATCCTCTGCATTACAACTAGTGAAAAACACAGGCAATGGGACACACATATACCGAAAGCCCTATATGAATTACACCGTCGGCACAATTATGCTATTGGCACCTCCCAAAGCCAGTTGATATTAGGATACAAACTCTGACAACCCAGGAAGTGGCAGTGGGAAACTGAACCCATGTACCTGCCAGGCCCCAAAGAAATAAGAACAGCAGCTATCCAGAGAACAGGGGCAGTTCAGAGAAACCAACAATGGTATATCCAGCATAAGTACTCAGAACAAGCGACCAACAAACACCCCCACCTACCGCAACAACTGTCACGCATTTGCTACGCAACTACCCTTTAAGTTGAGCCAACAGTAAGTTTTGTACAGGGTTTGTGCCTAAATGGGAAGGGCCATATGTAATAGTAGGGTGACAAGGAAAAGTCTAATGAGTAGAGGATGAGATGGGAAAAATCTGGAAAGTCGGGAGGAATCAGATCCGACCATTTCCAGAATTCACATTCACATACCCAGAGAGACGAAGGGAGCTGCCAGAGACCAGATCCAATATGACACAGGGTTTAATGCTGAAGATGAGTATCCTGAACTCGAACCTGAGGCAGACCAGCCTGATGAAGTATCCTTCTTCCTCACCCAGAAAAGGAGCGGAAGTGGTCAAAATGACTCCATGAAGGCAGTCAACAAGACTAAACCCAGAACACTTAGGAGACCCTGACAAGCTCTCCTAGATCTGGAATCCCAACACCGTCACCCAGGGAAGACCCAGAGAAAACCAAATGGGAGGAAGGCAAGCGAGAAGAAGGAAACGAGCAAGAAAAGGGGAGGGAGTGGGAGAGTGAATGAGCGAGTGTAGGAGACCAAGAGTGAAAGAGAGCAAGTTATGAGTATGAGCAGACACCGAGATGCTCCCTTTGACTAAATCCAGTCAAGTAGTCGAGCTGAACAAGTAGGGAGTACAAGAGGATGGGTTGGGTGCCTGCAGCCAACCTGATGTCCTGGATACAGTCCCAAAATGAGTACAAGTTCCGGGTGCCAGCTACTGACCTGATGAGGAGAGCCTGCAGCAGTCTGGAGGATACCAGTATGTGAGGATGGGCAACGGGTTCAACCCTCACACACTGTCCAGGATCCAGTCCAGGGCGAGGTCCCCTCTGTACAGCAAATGGAGCCTGAAGCCAGGCCTGCCCGGCCTTGGCACAGTTGCATAGGGTGAGACCAAGCTCGTCCCGGCCTATNCAAATGGAGCCTGAAGCCAGGCCTGCCCGGCCTTGGCACAGTTGCATAGGGTGAGACCAAGCTCGTCCCGGCCTATACCGAGAAGTTCTCTGGTGCAGACCATGCCAATTCCAGTGGCCGAACCGGCCGATGCAGTAACAGGCTCTCTGTGGCATGAGGTAAGTCAGTCTGCTCCATGCCACCCACTGAAAGAGCAGTGACGAGGAGCCCCAACCTGACGCTGAATGTAAGTGCGACAAGTGTCCCCAGTTACTTGTATTTAGGACTGAATGTCCCAGTGGCCCAATGGCCTGATGTCGGTACACACATGATTAAGTGCACACGTGTCCAACACAGACCAGAAAACAGACCTTATCCAGCGTGCACAAGGCATACACCTTCATTATCTGTTAAAAAGAGTAGATAAACAAGGCCATCAGCCAGAGTGTATTTTTAAGAGTGTACTATGTTCTCTTTTCAGCTAAGTAAATCCACTTGAGTGATGTAGCAAAGTAGAGCTGTTTCCTTTGAATGGCCTGCGAGCCACTGTAAATGCAAATTAAACTGTGTCACCAACACACAAATGCTGCGAGGCAACCAGTCCATCATCAGCTGTACGCCACCCAAAATGTTTTGTCTGTGATCCAAGAAAGCCTCTGCCTTACCAGGATGGCAGAAGCAGAGAAGATACAGTGGAACCCCTGTATTATACACCCCTGATTTTANCAAATGGAGCCTGAAGCCAGGCCTGCCCGGCCTTGGCACAGTTGCATAGGGTGAGACCAAGCTCGTCCCGGCCTACACCGAGAAGTTCTCTGGTGCAGACCATGCCAATTCCAGTGGCCGAACCGGCCGGTGCAGTAACAGGCTCTATGTGGCACGAGGTAAGTCTGTCTGCTCCATGTCACCCGCTGAAAGAGTGGTGACGAGGAGCCCCAACCTGACGCTGAATGTAAGTGCGACAAGTGTCCCCAGTTACTTGTATTTAGGACTGAATGTCCCAGTGGCCCAATGGCCTGATGGCCTGATGTCGGTGCACACATGATTAAGTGCACACGTGTCCAACACAGACCAGAAAACAGGCCTTATCCAGCTTGCACAAGGCATACTACACCTTCATTATCTGTTAAAAAGAGTAAATAACCAAGGCCATCAGCCAGAGTGTATTTTTGAGAGTGTACTATGTTTTCTTTTCAGCTAAGTAAATCCACTTGAGTGATGTAGCAAAGTAGAGCTGTTTCCTTTGAATGGCCTGTGAGTCACTGTAAATACAAATTAAACTGTGTCACCTAAACACAAATGCTGCCAGGCAGCCAGTCCATTATCAGCTGTACGTCACCCAAAATGTTTTGTCTGTGATTCAATAAAGCCTCTGCCTTACCAGGATGGCAGAAGCAGAGAAGATACAGTGGAACCCCTGTATTATACACCCCTGATTTTACACTTTCCTGCATTTTACAAACACTTTTTTAGGTCCCAATGTCTGTTTTTACAGCATAAGTTTCCCTCTTTCTACGCTTTCCTGCATTTTGCAAAATTTTTTCCCTAGTCCCTTGAAAAGTGTTTCGCTGTACAGTAATCTGAATGGATCACATAGAGCCAGTTATAGTTTGTGTTTAAATGTGTGACTATGTAAACATTTGTATCCGAGTTGCCACTGATGATGCCCAGCTCAGAGAAATTATATCATGTGAAAGTCAGTGTAAAGTACCAGAGGTAAAAGTCAAAAGAAAATTTGATTAGACTTATAAAGGAGCATACTGCCACAACGTAGTTAGGATTTGTGACAGATTGTCTAGCTCTTGTGCTTACCCCAAATACCGTGGACTAAGCGTATACAGTTTGAACACCCATTAGATAATGAAGTGTCAACTTCTATCCCGAGGGATTGTACGGCCTGCAATGATGAGTTCGAACAGAATCAGAATTATAATAAACATACCATAGGCATAAAAATGTTTCCGCAGAGTCATGGGTTAACATTACCGTAGGTAGCCAGACAGGCANTAATAAACATACCATAGGCATAAAAATGTTTCCGCAGAGTCATGGGTTAACATTACCGTAGGTAGCCAGACAGGCACTTCTGATAAACCAGTTAAGGCTGCGCGACCTTGAGTGATCGAGCTACCATAGGTGAACCCAAACGAGAGGAGGAGAAAGGGATTAGAAACAGCTAATCGCGCAGTGAGCACAGAAGGGAGACTGCACTAGAATCAAGCGACCATCCAGAGAAGATGCAGGATAAGAGGACAACAGTGCAACAGAGTGCAACAGACAGTCGATGCAATGACAGACTTGTCAGCATCACACAGACTGGGGTGGGGAGATTGACGATTGCTGCATACAACCTTCTCCTAATGCTGCGCGCTGTCATACCCCTGCCATTGTAGACAAATATCACAGACAAGATATGAAGACATGAGCCTCTGAGCCTTGCACCTAAGCAAGCGCAAATGCAACCTAGCATAATCTAGTAGCCTGCCTTGAGCAGAACAAGGAAGCCAAGCAGCCCGGAGATGAGCATAAGGCTGCATACCAACCTTGTAGATAGCCGTGCAGCTATTCTGCGGCGATGCTGCAGAGAGGGAGAAATCAGCCAGGAAATGCACTCTGCGCTCTCTTCAGCCACCTCGAGAATTAGATGGGCGATATAAAACAAGAAAACCCCTTCGAAAGGACAGTTGACAACAATGACCTCGAGGAGAAGGTCACCTACCAGAAAGTTGAGCCCATCTAGCCGACCTAATTTTCAAAATCTCTGTCATGATGGCACCCGCAGGTCATCCCCCGCCCTTTGCTTTTGGGCAGGAGCCCAAACCACAGCTTAAAGTATCAGCACTTGATCGCTCAAGGGTCACCTAGTATGGTCATGACAAATGCTTAACGCCACTGTGTTATGTCAGTAAAACTGTCAGAAGTCCCGATCGCCTGTAAACAGAAAGAGAGACGGGAAGAGCCCAGCAAATATGCAGCNTGTCAGTAAAACTGTCAGAAGTCCCGATCGCCTGTAAACAGAAAGAGAGACGGGAAGAGCCCAGCAAATATGCAGCAAATATGCAGAGAGCTACCTGGTTCAGAATGCTGGAACAAGTTCCCACCCACAAGTACCAAACCTTGTGAGTNCAGCAAATATGCAGAGAGCTACCTGGTTCAGAATGCTGGAACAAGTTCCCACCCACAAGTACCAAACCTTGTGAGTACAGACACAAATAATATGTTGTTTGTTTCCCGACCAAAAAATGATCACATGTGACTTTTGACCTGACTGGTGCAATTATTGTATGAGTTACCTATCTTAGTTATATCATATTGATGGTCATCTTTTAATTATTGCAAAGCCCTGTCCACTAGACTACCCAAGAGCATTCTCAACTCGATACACCAGTAAGGTAGACCTAGCACAACTATAAACGGTGAGGACGATTTCGGCCTGAGTTTTGGGTTGTCGCTGCTTCAGAAGCCCTGTGTAGTAGCCTTCAGTCTGTGTTGCGTGACCTGAGTCATTCGCACAGTACTGTTGTACATTGGCACCTGGCTTCTACAGCAGATACACCCAATGTAGTTGGAGATATAGATTCTTAGTCCAACCACTGAAGGTCAAAGCACAATGCACCTGCGTGCCTGGGTCTTTGGACAGGGATTACAAGGTCTGTATTTTTTACTCTTGGCAATAAACAAGGGGAAATAGGACTTATTAAACTCAAACTTCGAGAACTCTTACTAAGTCACTTCAACTTTAACATCCGTCCTTCAGGTCATGTGCCATACTCTTCCCGTAAGGGTGTGAGGAACGTTGCGGTCACCGAGGAGTCGCAAGATTATTTGGCGGGGCTGGACAAGGCCATCAAATCGCTCATGTGAGATCTCGCACAATAGTCCAGATGCCTGTCAGTCATCTAGGAACCTGCATTACCAGAGGGCCTCTGTTCAGGCCATTAATCTGAATCTAAGGGGTAAGTGATTGCCACCTCTCAGTTGGGTTGAAACTGAAGGTAGGGTCAACCTTATCCAGATGCCACCAACACCCCAGCAGCCACTAGCAGCAGACAGTCCTCTCCTGTAGTAAGGCCAGTGACACTTCCTATCCCATCCCCATCACAGATGACGACAACCACTCCAGTACGACCCAAAGTACAGCATCTCATTCAAACGAACCCCTGGTGTCGTATCAACCATAAGGCTTTGGATACATCCTACTGTGCACCAGTCCGTAAACCTACCCGACCCCACTCAATTACCTCTAGGATAAACATATCACGGTGCATAATACAGCTACAGAGCCAGACTCAGACACAGCCTATCTACTTCCCCCAGTCATTCTTTGGTCAGTAAACAAGTAGGACAGGTAGATAGAGAAGAAATATAACAAGAGGGGTTTTTATCAGAGGTTTACGCCTTTGATGCCCAAGACACCAGTAGTCTGCACTGTGAGAGATAACTTGAACCTTACAAGTCATCCTGTATAGCACAGGGATTTGGACTCGCCCAGCAGCGAACCTCCTCGGGTGAGAAAAAACCCATAATTAATTTTCATTATTGCAAATTAGATCATTTCTTAAATTGGTAATCAATTGTGCCTATGTATCTTTTGTATTACAGTAGACTGCCAAAAATGGCCTTATCTTTAATTAAATATTTCATTTAAGAGCAGTGCTATACCAACCTACATCATTATTAGTGACATAATAACTTTTAATTATGATTGTGTATGTCACCAGCATATGCTAATTAACTTCCAGTGTTTTATCATGTATTTAATTTTGTTAGTTACAGTCTATTATATCTTTATATTTTTCTGGTGCCGACTTCGGCAAGGTATTTCTTCAGTCAGAATTCAGTACCCAGGCCAAGCAGCAGTGTCACTCTACGTGACCTCCTTGAGCAGTTCTGGCTGTAATCAGTTTTATACTTCAATAGACTTACCTTCCGGAACATTTATAAGTATTTAGTGCAGAGAGGTGGACCGTCTGCCTCCTAATACTCCAGTCCAGGACTTAGCATGGCACGCAATCATCATTTCATTGTCTGGCTTCGGGCCAATTTCCTGCTTATGGTATCGGTGGGCCTAGCGCCGAGCTCATGAGCTTTCATGTAATTATATGTGAGTATTTGTGAACTGTACCAAGAAAACAATTTGTAAAACAAGTCTTACCCCTATTTGAATCTTTTCTTGGGTATTGAACCCTCCTGGGTATTTAAGGTGGCATCCACTTGCAGCACAATTTAAGGTGACGTAATTTAATGGTGTTTGAGATGGCCACAACAGTCTCCCCAACAGATTTGTAATTAATGGTGATGTAATATTCATTAAGGCAGTTAGGCACGAAGTGGATTACTTGCATTATCTACATCTATACCAACAACTTCATCTGACCAATAACCACGAGGGAGTCACTGGCCATCGACTAAACGACCCTCATTACTCATGCTCTTGAGTTATGGTGCTGGGAAATCTAAACATTTTACCTCCGTNTTATGATTGTGTATGTCACCAGCATATGCTAATTAACTTCCAGTGTTTTATCATGTATTTAATTTTGTTAGTTACGGTCTATTATATCTTTATATTTTTCTGGTGCCGACTTCGGCAAGGTATTTCTTCAGTCAGGATTCAGTACCCAGGCCAAGCAGCAGTGTCGCTCTACATGACCCCCCTCAGCACATTCACCTTCTGGCTGTAATCACTTTTATACTTCAGTAGACTTATCTTCCGGAACATTTATAAGTATTTAGTGCCGAGAGGTGGACCATCTGCCTCCTGATACTCCAGTCCAGGACTTAGTGTGGCACGCAACCATCATTTCATTGTCTGGCTTCGGGCCAATTTTCTGCTTAGGCTATAGGTGGGCCTAGCGCCGAGCTCATGTGCTTTCATGTAATTATATGTGAGTATTTGTGAACTGTACCAAGAAACCAATTAGTAAAACAAGTCTTACCCCTATTTGAATATTTTATTGGGTATGTAACCCTCCTGGGTATTTAGGGGGCTGCACCCACTTGCAGCACAATTTAAGGTAATGTAATTTAATGGTGTTTGCGATGGCCACAACAGTCTCCCCAACAGATTTGTAATTAATGGTGATGTAATATTCATTAAGGCAGTTAGGCACGAAGTGGATTACTTGCATTATCTACATCTATACCAACAACTTCATCTGACCAATAACCACGAGGGAGTCACGGGCCATCGACTAAACGACCCTCATTACTCATGCTCTTGAGTTATGGTGCTGGGAAATCTAAACATTTTACCTCCGTTAACCCAACAAGGTAAGGTAGGGACATCCATCTCATCCCTGGGGCTCCCCACCATGTCAAGTTAATACACTGAAGAGCCAAAAAGAACTGGTACACCTGCCTAATATCGTGTAGGGCCCCCCCAAGCACGCAGAAGTGTCGCAAGACGACGTGGTATGAACTCGACTAATGTCTGAAGGTATGCAGGAGGCAATTCACAGCATGAATCCTGCAGGGCAGTCCATAAATCCCATCTGCGCCAATTTGAGAAAGGGTTGCACGTCTGTCACGTTTAATGATTCTCGTCAGTCGTCGTTTGTCCCGTTCGTGACGTTTTACCGGATTCCCGATATTCACGGTACACTCGTGAAATGGTGGTACGTGGAAATTCAAATTTTATCGCTACCTCGGAGATGCTATGTCCCATCTCTCGTGCGCCGACTATAACACCATGTTCAAACTCACTTAAATCTTGATAACCTGCCATTGTAGAAGCAGTAACCGATCTAGCTGCCGACTGCATCGCGTTACTCTGATTGGTTCCTTACCTCTTTTATTTGCATACGCACGCCTATACCAGTTTTTTTGGCTCTTCAGTGTAACTATACACAAATTATCATCNTACCTCTTTTATTTGCATACGCACGCCTATACCAGTTTTTTTGGCTCTTCAGTGTAACTATACACAAATTATCATCTTACGATTACCCTCTCCAAACATAGTTCATGCCATTAGACAGTGACACCATGTTTAAAGATTTGAAAGAAGCAGTTTTGTGAGGCTTCCAGGAGTATTTGGAGAAATACCTGACACCGCTCTTCCATTTAGACATGTCAAACAAAATAGACTGTGCTATAAACACAATTACCAAATGCACATAGAGAAGCGTCGCTAACTTCATTCCCAACAAAACAATTTAGCACAATAACCTAACTGTTCCCTTTAACACTCAAGAATTAATTTCTCAAAAAAACAGACTTCACAGGCATTATTTGTGAACCCAAAACTGATACACTAAAAATTCTCCTAAATCGATTAAATAACAAATAGACAATGATATACACTTAAGGAGAGCAGATGAATGGGACAATAAAGTATCTCAACTAAAAATCTAAGGCAACAGTCTTTGGGAAACAAAATAAGTTATCTTATTTACTCAGAAAGATGTTGTAACCCTTTGTGCACACAAAATGTCCTGCACCAGAAAGCTTGAGGCCTTTACTTCACATCTGAAGCAGGTCTTCCAGCATAATGCTTTAGTGTTTCCAGAGATTTTGGTCTAAATCCATAAAAGTACAATTTAAAACAAACAACAATAAATGGTACAAGATAATGATTCAAACAACTGCAAAGTTTATATTGCTATTTGCAATACCTTTTCTCCTTTAGGTTTAACATTTAATGTTTTAATGAATTGACTAGTTTTTCTTTTATTTTGGCATTGCACTACATACATGCATGTGCAAACCTGTATATGCGAACAAGCATGCATATACACACATACAAATATGTGTTTTGCCACCACCACCATTTTGTTTATGCGAACGGTGGAAGGCCCTACATAGACATAGTCAAAGAACGTTAAGATGAACCTTATGGTTCAAATCCCAGGAGGGATGCATGTAATAAATGTTAACTCATGCAAAAAGGAGCTATGTGCTCTCATAAGTACATAAAGAAAATAGCACAAACTAATAAAATTAAAAAAAAAAAAAACAATCACTGTTACATTAATTACTTCAAATGGCATAGAAAAGCATTGATGATGCATGTTACGTGCACCACAAAGAGTGATTTCACATAACTTAAAAAAAGTGAAAAATTTTGTAAAATCCAAAAAAGGGCTTAAAACAGCCTAAAAGGCATCAGTTATATGTTAAATCATCATCTGCAGTAATTTTTTGCTATAAAAAGCCTTTTTTTTTTTTTAGAAGAAAATCTGATAAAATATCTGTAGATGAAAAATGGGTGATTCTGATCCACAATGCAACTTTCATCACGGCTGATTCTCTAACATTTTAATCTTATTTACCAAGAACTCACATTCTATCTACAACAACCAGCTGTGGCAGAACCAGAATACAAATATGCAGATGAAAGAAAATACATAATTCACCACGAGTCCCAGGAAGGCTTCAGGGTTTGATGATATACAAGTCATTACACTCAAACATATTACCATTAGCACACTTGATGCCCTTACTGAAATAATAAACCTCTGCTTTAAACTTTCACACTTCACCTCCCCATGGAAGTTTGCCTAGATCATATTTCCGAACTTTGGATAGGATAACATGCAGTCGCAAAACTACAGCCCTATTAATCTGCTTACTATTCTCTCAACAATTAAAGAGAAATTAATTCTTAGCAGATTATAAAAATACATCGTAAACAAAAATTGAATACCAAATTAAAAATTTAGTTTTAAGTGCAAACATTCCACAACCCACCAACTTGTGAGGTTAATTGAGTAGTATATCAGTCATACTCTCAGCTGGAAACATAAACTGCCACAGTATTTCTCGAAGTAGAGAAAGTTTTTAACAGAATTTTTCATACCATGCTGATGTATAAGCTATATAAAATTAAATTCCCTGACCGTTGANGCAAAAAGGAGCTATGTGCTCTCATAAGTACATAAAGAAAATAGCACAAACTAATAAAATTTAAAAAAAAAAAAAAAAACAATCACTGTTACATTAATTACTTCAAATGGCATAGAAAAACATTGATGATGCATGTTACATGCACCACAAGGAGTGATTTCACATAACTTAAAAAAGTGAAAAATTTTGTAAAATCCAAAAAAGGGCTTAAAACAGCCTAAAAGGCATCAGTTATATGTTAAATCATCATCTGCAGTAATTTTTTGCTATAAAAAGCCTTTTTTTTTTTTTAGAAGAAAATCTGATAAAATATCTGTAGATGAAAAATGGGTGATTCTGATCCACAATGCAACTTTCATCACGGCTGATTCTCTAACATTTTAATCTTATTTACCAAGAACTCACATTCTATCTACAACAACCAGCTGTGGCAGAACCAGAATACAAATATGCAGATGAAAGAAAATACATAATTCACCACGAGTCCCAGGAAGGCTTCAGGGTTTGATGATATACAAGTCATTACACTCAAACATATTACCATTAGCACACTTGATGCCCTTACTGAAATAATAAACCTCTGCTTTAAACTTGCACACTTCACCTCCCCATGGAAGTTTGCCTAGATCATATTTCCGAACTTTGGATAGGATAACATGCAGTCGCAAAACTACAGCCCTATTAATCTGCTTACTATTCTCTCAACAATTAAAGAGAAATTAATTCTTAGCAGATTATAAAAATACATCGTAAACAAAAATTGAATACCAAATTAAAAATTTAGTTTTAAGTGCAAACATTCCACAACCCACCAACTTGTGAGGTTAATTGAGTAGTATATCAGTCATACTCTCATCTGGAAACATACACTGCCACAGTATTTCTCGAAGCAGAGAAAGTTTTTAACAGAATTTTTCATACCATGCTGATGTATAAGCTATATAAAATTAAATTCCCTGACCGTTGANAGAGAAAGTTTTTAACAGAATTTTTCATACCATGCTGATGTATAAGCTATATAAAATTAAATTCCCTGACCGTTGAATCAAGTTATTGCACTGTCACTGTAGATGGAGAAACTTCCACACCAAAGGTAAGAGCTGCAGTACTCCAGGGCAGTATGTTGGGGCCTGTATCTTTACACATACAATATCCTATGCCCTTCCTTCAGTGAGATTTAACATGGAACATGTTCTTTCCTCTATATTTAGTGCTGCTGTACAGATGCCGGTGTGGCCTGCCCACTGCTAAGGTCAGAGCAGCAACGTAATGCATTCAGATATAACTGACCACAACAAGTCCATGGGCTCAGTTGGCAGTGTGCCATCAGAGGGCACTGCCATCAGAGGGCAAGTGTTAGCAGTATCGGCCAACAGTTGTAAAGGAGGCAAATGCAGATAAAATTAATTCATTCTTCTGTATCATCACATCTGTAAACTGAGTAATGCCTCCTGGCCCTATTTCTATCTCATTCCAGCACTTTANTCATTCTTCTGTATCATCACATCTGTAAACTGAGTAATGCCTCCTGGCCCTATTTCTATCTCATTCCAGCACTTTATCCATGGGTGTTACTCATTAATGTGCCCCTCATGCTGCTATTGGAGCTGGAAGCAGTGGACCCTGACATCCTTGGACAGTTGCGCCTGTAAATTTAAAAAGTTGGACACTAAGGCAATTATTTTCAGGGTAATGTGAAGTAGGGTAGCCCTCAGTTGTTACCATATTGGTAATCCCCTACACCTTCTGGTTGCAGATAATTTGCTGAATTTCCCGACATGCCTTCTCTTTTCTTTAAAACTAAAGTTGACCCTCATAGTTTGGCATTTTGTGGCTGAGTAACATGTGTCAAGCCTCGTAACCCACTTCCAGCTGAGTTATTGTGTACTCCGGTTCGTACCATTGTTCACTCAAATCTTTGGAACTGTGGTTCTGTAGCATCGATTCTGTTTGCTTCTCTGGCTCATTGAATTGTCAGAGTGGCTTTACCATCTCGTGTTTGGGTCCTCCAGGGGTTAATTTCAAAAGCTGTTTCCTTGGCAACAATTCCCAGGACCATCATGCAGTTCCTGATAATCATGTGGCATTTCAACAGGTGATCTGATCCCACCCAACTAAGCTCATCTTCTACACAAAAAGTATTCTCACTTGAGGGCCTTGTGGGTTAGCAAAATGTGTTTACAACTTGCCTTTGTTGGTAGAGTCTGCCTCATTTTCACTTCCTCTGTCAGGCTTCCTCTGTCATTGTCTGGGTTTCTGGCTACATACTGGCAGTTTCAGCCTACGGGATTTTCTCACTCAACTGCTACTCCATTATCGTACCCAATCGAGGACTTTCTCCTCCAGATGTTTTTAGCTCTTCTTTCTTGTCTTCCAGAGTCACTTTTTTCTGTATCACCTCCTATTATTTTGCTATGTTTCACTGTCATTAGGTGGCTCTAGTGTTATTTATCAGAGCAGCCTTGAAGATTTTCTAACCAGTATCCTTCACTAACCTTCCCATTACAATGTGGTAGGGGTCTTCCCACCTGGGAGTGAAACTAAACAGAGAACTGAATAGTCTAAACAATGCTCCAAGATGGAATCAAAGGTTTCATGAAGATTCCCATAAAGTCAGAATTTGAATGTTCTGCAAGAGATGACTGTCTGTATCACAAGAGGAACTTGCATCTAATAATTTTTGTAGATGACATTTTTCTTTTTGGAGCAAACTTGTAAATTGAGAACTTTGTTAGTTCCCTCAAAGATGAATATAATACAAAAGATTTGGGACCATTAAATTCGTTTCTAGGTATGGACATTGTGAAATGTGATGACAAGATCACAATCTCTCAACAACAACTGATTGAAGAACTCCTGCATAAATTCAACATGGACTAATTCAAGGGGGTGCACATCCCANAATCTCTCAACAACAACTGATTGAAGAACTCCTGCATAAATTCAACATGGACTAATTCAAGGGGGTGCACATCCCAGCAGTATATGATGTAGTTCCATATATTTTTGGGGAATAAGTGAATGTACCATTTCGGCAGCTCATTGGGCGCTTAATCTACTTTTGTATTGTTAGCAGACCTGACATCATGTTCGTTACCTCATACCTAAGTATATTTCTTGACAGACTAACAAACTGTATGTGGAATGCAGTGAAGCAGATTCTGTGGTACTTGAGTCTCACCAAAAACCATTGGTTAGTCTTCAAGAGGAATCAGCATAAGATCTTAGAAGCCTACACAGATGCTGATTGGGCAGGTGATAAAGAAGATAGGAAAAGTACCAAAGGCTCAGCAGTGTTATACGCAGGTAACATTGTCTCACGGCAGTCTGTGAAGCAGCAGATTGTAGCATTGTCGACGGCCGAAGCTGAGTACATCACACCTGTGAAATTCGACATCTTCGTGGCTTGGTACAAAGTGTATATGCATGTGATAGTGTACCAGTGTTGTACTGTGATAATCAAAATGTTATCCATACGGTAAAAAATCATGAAAACTCAAAATGATCAAAACACTATGATAACAAAGTCAACTTTGTTAACGATGTTGTTTCAAAAATTCAACTTATCAAGTAAGTAAAATCTGAATAAGATACTGCAGACATTTTTGCAAAGGCATTGTCTCTTCAAAAATTTTAACTATTATGGGNTAAGTAAAATCTGAATAAGATACTGCAGACATTTTTGCAAAGGCATTGTCTCTTCAAAAATTTTAACTATTATGGGAAATGTCCATTATTCCATTTTATCAACTTATTTATAAATTATTTTTGTTAATTTTTGCACAATTTAAAGTTATTCAGTAAACAGAAAGATAACTTAAAATTTAAGGGGAATGTAAAGAATGTTGTGATGTGAGTGCTGGCAGCAGAGCATGCTATATTGTAAAAAAAATTTTTGTTTGTGAGTTCAAGATGAAGTAAAATGACTCCGTTACTAATACATATGTGAACTTGTTATTTTTTATATACTTCCTGTAATTCTAAAAAGCTCTACATTGCNTGACTCCGTTACTAATACATATGTGAACTTGTTATTTTTTATATACTTCCTGTAATTCTAAAAAGCTCTACATTGCAAAAACGTTCCTTGATTTCTTCAAAGGCTTTCTGTGGCTGAATAACATGACTATGAACTGCAAGGACTCACTGTCTGTGTTGGTATGACCAACTACGATGGATAATAGGATAGTGTAAATAAAGCAAGGAGACAGAATATTTTCTTTAGATTATATAATTTATCATAATTACTCAGACCTTGATGTTATCTAACCAATTCCCGCCATTACATCTCACTACTCTCTAAAACAATAATATAACAACAAAACAAAACTCAGTGGTACCACACACCGAAAAATAAAGCACACTTATAAAATAGGTATTGAAGTACAATAAATGATAAATTGTTATTTATTCAACACCGCTCCTCAATTTATCATTATGCTATCTAGGTTTGTTACAAGGATTTTCAATGATTCACTATGCTCATTCCTAGGTTTTCCTTATGTTTTAGGAAAGACTCAGTTGATAGTCCTTTGGTCAACAGGTGTGCTTCCTGTAACCATGACTTTTTTCTCATGCCCTAGAGGGCTTCTTCTTCCTTGAAACTATAATATGCTCTCTTGTTCTGAAAGCCATTATCATCTTATGATAATTCAATCTGTCTGTCTACCACAAAGAATTTTTTTTTTCTGTTGTACCCTCACCCACTGCCATTTACATTTTAACAGTTCAGCTGAGGGATAGCATTATGTTTTCTCTGGCCAATCTCATATCTCCTTTGATCAGCTCCATCTGGTTCCAATAAAATGTCTGTAGCTGATCACCCTCAAGAAGTTGGCAAAGGCTACCAAATTTAACTAATCCTGTTACTCTTTTTTCCCCAATCATCACATAAATGTGGAAGGACCATGTCCTTCCTTACAATTTGACTGAGGGTTATCAGTTGTTTTTTCCCTTCTGCAGATTGGGGCCCTTGGTTCTTCTGATTTTCCATTCCAGTGAGGGACCCTTTTCAGTTTTGGACTCCTTGTTTTCTGCTTGTTGACACTGTTTCGATCC
Organism: Clitarchus hookeri; assembly: GCA_002778355.1. NCBI lineage: Eukaryota > Metazoa > Arthropoda > Insecta > Phasmatodea > Phasmatidae > Clitarchus > Clitarchus hookeri. The sequence goes on from NQII01000356.1 coordinate 71,620, forward strand.
TAAAGGGCTTGGTCTCATGTTAGGAGGTCTTGTTTCACATTTTGTCCCCCACCCCCCTTTGGCGCAGTTTCCCAATGCCTAGCGAATGGGGTTCCAATGCCTACATTTGCCGCAGCTTCCATATGTGATATCTCACTTTGACAGAGGGTCGCTGGTCTGCTTCAGTCTCACTCTACATTCCTTTTCGCTTTCCTTTGGGTTGGCGTTTGATGCTCAGGTGCTGTGATGTTGATCTCGTTTAATGCAACAGTGCCGGTTCACCAACACAAAGCACTGGGATTAAGGCACCAACGTTAGGAATACTCCAAATTCGTTATTCATCAGCTTCATGAAGATCTTTTATGTGTACTGTGTTTCAAATTCTGTCAAAATCAAGCTTTCCTAAAACGTTTCCCTTGATTCAAGGAATTTGCTATACCTTTGCCATTAACAAGAGTAGCATCTCCTAAATGCTCTCAATTGACAGTGTCCACTTATCAAGCTTTTGATACCTTGGTCTCTGTATCTTTTTGCAGTGCAACAGAAAATGTTCTGGGCTTTTTAATTTCTTTCCAGTAAACTGGGAAGTGCAGCACTTAATTCCTGTGATGGTCGCATTGCCATAGTGCCTGCTAAACAAGGGCTCAAGGGCTGGTTGGCCAGTCTGTCTTAACACTTTAGGCAGTGANGGCCAGTCTGTCTTAACACTTTAGGCAGTGAAATAATAGCTCCATCCTGTTCCTTATTTCATCTCATCACCCTAGACACGTAAAGTGAAAACAGTTTGAGCTTTTCAAAGTGCACTCTGTACTGGTCCTGGCCATCACATGTCCCAAAAGCCCAAGTATCTCCCAGCATATTTCGCAGATGTATATTAGCTCCTCTACTCTGATGACTCCATCTCTCCATCTCAGCAGATTAGGTGGAAACCCTTCTCACANCACTTTAGCTCCATCCTGTTCCTTATTTCATCTCATCACCCTAGACACGTAAAGTGAAAACAGTTTGAGCTTTTCAAAGTGCACTCTGTACTGGTCCTGGCCATCACATGTCCCAAAAGCCCAAGTATCTCCCAGCATATTTGGCAGATGTATATTAGCTCCTCTACTCTGATGACTCCATCTCTCCATCTCAGCAGATTAGGTGGAAACCCTTCTCACACTTCTCTTATGCAAATGCCCATGTTACTCTGTTTACAGTTCCTCTCCTGCAGTACTGGCTTGAGCAACAAGCTACGTATTGTCTATGAATCTGCCATTGTTGCAAAAAAAATGTTTTTATCTGTTTTTGAGCATTACCAAGTGTTTTCCTTGACTCTTAGATGTCACTGCATCTTTCTGTGTGGTCTGTATGGCTCTTTGGCTCACTAGTATCACTCACACCTCTCCCAAAAGGAAACCTAGTTTATGACAATTTTCAGACCCACCTGTGTAGTTGCCAAGCATGTCTTCTTCTTTCCTTGGCCATATGTATGATGAGCGTATGATGGGCCAAGCCACTGGGATGCCATGCCTGCCTAGACATGTTGAATTTCCTATGTGGTGTGGTAATATGGAATCAGGGTACAGAGCTGCTCAGAAACATAGATTTGTCACTTCTCATCTCAGGCAGTGGCTGCAGGATGCACCTGGGTACAGATCCTTCCACCATTGCCTAGGGGTTATCCCACCATTGACAAGGCATCTCCTCTGCAATGGTCTGAGCATGAAGCTTGCACCTTGGATCCCAACTCTACGGAGCTCTGTCAGAGGGAAGATGTAACAGGTATGCAACTGAGTCCAGTTCAACTTGGATTCATGCTCCAAGTGCTACATTATGGAATGTGTACATTGATACCCAAATGATCTGTACTTCTAATCATCAAAGGAACACTTCCTTGATTCACATCTTTAGACACCCTGGGGTTACTGTCTCCTCATCTGACTCCAATACTGTGCTTCCAAGTGAAACACATACTAGATAGCAAGCAAGTGATTGTTATGGTGGGATATGTAATCACTGGTCCACTGAAAATTAAGCCTGCAGATATTATCCTTTGCGATGCATTCCATGGAATGCAACTAATGAGTCATCCGACAGGTGGCTGATCAGTAACATTCCACAATTATAATGGATTCCACCAGAGTGGATGCACTCATTGTGCATTAGTTTTTTTATGAAAACGCAATTATCCCATACTACCTAGCTCTTCAAAATAAAAATGAAACTCAACGGAAAAAATATGACACTGCAGAGGCAGTTCAAGAACTATCACCCATTAAGCGGCTGACTGGAAATGACTCCCAACAATGTTTTCAAGCATTAAATCATGAGAACCAATGCATCACTGTGGCAGGCAATTACTTTGAAGCTAATGATGTCAATTAATTTTTTATGCAAGTGTAAGATCTAAACCAATTTTGAGAACTTTTGGCTAGCATGTCATTAGAAGTTAATAATACTTTTGCAATATCTTATTCTGTTGCAAAGAGATCATGGAATCAATTTATAAATGTATGTTAACTTAAATGGCAAGTTATGTATTTCTTAAAAAAAAAAATATCTGAATGTAAAAAAAATAGTGAGCTATACTTCATGTGAACATGTTATAAATAAAATTGACAAAAAGGTAAAAAATGAAATTTGGCAAAAATGTTCTGTTTTTATAAAGCAGGTACCTAGCTTCTTTAACAAAAGTTATTTTGTGGGAAAGTTTCATGTGTGAATGAGAATGAGTTACAAGAACAAAACATAGAATGTGAATGAAGTAATCTTTTATACTTGATGTCAAACTGGTGAAAACAAATGTATTTTCATGACAGAATTGAAAATGTTAAGTTTTATGCAAGAAACCTTAATAAACACAGGCAAGTTAAAAATTATTCCATGGTTAGTCTTGTTCTTGATATTAATTTACCTTCTCTGGAAAATAAACAAATACTGCAAATCACAAGTTGTACTCAAATGTGTGGGGTTTCTTTTAAAAGCTGTGTTGTGTAAAAATTTATCAAAAAAAGGTTTACCTAAATTGTTCTTGACTATTAATCTTTTGACACATGCACTTCATACAATCCATAACACTTCACTTAGTTAGAAGTACTTTCTGTCTCTCTGAGATGTCCACAGACTGTTGCCATAGATTGTAATGTTATAATTGCAATTGACCTGTATCCTGCCGCCAACGTTGCTGTTGGTGGGGGAGACTCCGAGGCGGGGCGGTCGGCCCGACCTGGAGGGCACATGAAGGTCAGGTGAGCCGGGAGACGTCACCAGTACACTGGGCTTGTCTCGTCGGCTATCGTATACATCTGCAACAAGCATATACATTGCACCCATGTTAGTCCTCGCAACACTCTGCACGGCATGGCACAAACGACAACATATCTAACCGTGCTGCAGTGACGTGGAAGTTTGCAAGCTTGCCAAACTCCTAAAACTGTGCCAACTGCTACGACCAAGATGTTTAACCAGCAGTGGGAACCACAGTTTTGACAGCAAAGCAGCTTGCACTCAGTTCAGTTCCCATCAACAAAAACTCCCACTATTGAATTTTGTGATTACATCTCTTCCCATTAAAAATTTCCCCACAAAAAATGCCATGGTGAAGGACACAGATTACACAGCTTTTTATTCAAAGAAAGCATAGCGACATAATAAGGACCAGAGCAAATTAGCAGGTACAAACTATAAATTAAACACAAGGCTGCAAAAACACGACATTACTTTAATACAGATAGTGCCTTACTTACAGACATGCACACATTTAACAGATTTTACAATACTTCAGTAATTCTGTATATGTTTGAACTTCAGTGGACGTAGTCATATATATTGTTTTATTTTGAATGGTGGCCACTCAAATTGTTATATTTATGAATGGATAATGGGGCATGTGCACAAAATGTTGTTACATGCAACATATACTTTATCATAAACAGAAATAGATATCAGTCCAAATTTGGACTTATGAACCTAAACTAAATAGTTTATAGTCTATAAAATGTCAGCATTTATGCCTACAAATAATCTTTCAAAAAAGTTGTTGCTCCCTTGAACACGCACGCACACATACACAAACAAATAAATAAACTTCACAAATATTTCTAGGAAAATACTTCAAGGTGACATGCTTGGTCCCTTATTCCTAAAGGAAGAGAATTATTATCCAGGTCCCAAAATAATACTGCAACTGCCATAGTTACATATAACAATAAGGCACCTAAAGCCAGGTCAACTACAAAGAGGTTCCACATTAGTACACATACTGCCATTAGCAAGTTGGGAAGAAAAAAGATTAAGATCTAAAGAAATTACATGCAGTTGAAGCCATTTGAAAGAAACCTGCAACACAAAATTTCAGGAAATTTCTTCAACATTAAGACTTGGTTGATTTTTAAGAGTAGGTACAGTAATCTTGTTTTAAAAAGGTTAAGTCTGAAAAAAAATTGTACAGTTGTATAGAAACCATAAGTTAACCCTTTTAAGGAGTTTGTCTAAGGGAGATCAACTGCATGTAAAATGTGGATGAAGGAGAAACAATGTTACAGCTGTAAAATACATTTATTGTCAGAGTGGACACTTATTTTAACACTAGCTGCCTGGAAAATTACACAAAACATTACAGGAGCACAAGCACAAATCTACAGACGTACAAACACGCACATAGAGGCCACGAAGAGCTTGGCAAAGTTGACATCAAACAAAAGACTACACACGTAGGACAAGACACAGAATAGTCCATAGAGAACATGCACTCAAACAGCACACACAAATTCTGAGCTCCAGCACGCAACACGATTACAAGTTTAATGATACCTGAAAAAAGTTAAATAATGTACAAACAATATATTCAAGTATGGCTTGATTATTAAACTACTAGACACAGACTAAAACAATACATTTTTAAAACAGAGTTTCCATTAAGTTAACAAACGCTTGAAAGAGTAAAATTTCCTGGTCCTGGAGTTAAAACTTTAGGCACTCATAAGACATTTAAATCATACTCTTTTGTTTGGTTTCATAAATAAATGTAGATTGCATACAGAAAAAGCCAATAATTTATCCCAACATTAAATCAGTCGTACTACAGCACACATCTCATTTTCAGAATAAAATTCATACTGATTTGCATTACAGAAATGGTTTTGAAATAAAATCCTTAAAGCTCGTTAGTTTCAATCACCCCTGTACCCAGTTCAACAATATATCTAGATTTTGGATGAAGGGCAATCACTTGTAAGAATGTAAAATGTTTTAACAGAAGTAACTTACTAGTAATTTATTTTTGATACATTTGTGTAAAACAACAATAATACCGTTCTCGACTATTGTAATGCCACAACCTACCAGACAGATAACATCTTAATGTTTACAAAACTTTCATAATCGTAATGCGTAAATAAATGACAAAATAAATTTAGACATATTTTTATTGTGCCAGCATTTTACGGAACAGATGTTGGCCTGATAAATGAATAACTGTCAAATGCAGCTGCACTGTTACGATCATTTTCAATACAATAAAATACCTTTATCACTCTGCTTAGTCTGACACTTGTTGCCACCCTTTCACGAATCCAGAAGAGGGGTCACAGCAGACATAATCACAATCCCCTTCCCGAAACCCTTATATTGAAATAAAACTGTCCTGGGAATGATTTAAAACATAAATGAGATATAGTGATATTAGAAAAGTTTAAAATACTGTATTTATACGATATATTTAATCAACCTGCGCAGTGGAAAAATAACCGCCCTCCCGTACCTGGCTGCACTCGTGGAAAACCCCCTAGTCTTTAACCTTTTTGGACAGAATCATGTAATTTAAAAATGTAAACTACTTTCACTTTACTCATTTTCCCTTCTATATTTTATACTTTTCTGCTAGTTTTCTGCATGTTTATTGGCTGAACTGCAATTGCTCATTGAAGCAGTCTAGTCAACTTTCAAGAAAGATGACATTCACATAATGTAGCAGACAAGTACAACTCGTATTACACTACCTTTTCTCACCAATTTCCTCAGATGTTTGTTTTAAAACCTGTTCTGAAATTGTGGTTCGTATCAACTTTCGGTTGTTTATTTTTGCTTATAATTCAGTTTCCTTCACATAGATATTTGGTGTTACATGTTGCATCATTTTGTTGGACCTAGCAAACCATCATGATTTTAACTGTAATTTATGATGTCTTTGTAATTTAGATGTCCGCATTAGTGCAACACTGAATGTAAATGAATTAACAAGGATTTTAAATTTTGTTCCTATATTTGTGTTTTCCATATCTATACTCCTGTGCATTTATTTAAACTTTTGACATCCCAATACATTTTGTACAATATGTACTGGCACTTGATGAAATTGGATACTTCAAGACAAGACTATTGCCTGTCAGTACACTGAACTCACGTTATTTGCCTCATACTGTGAAATTTTTGTGTTGGATGGTTTTGACTTAACGTAAGTAATAAACCGTCCTATTAAACTTTGTTTCACCATGTCTTCATTGCAGCTAGCTTGAAATCTTTTTTTTTTTTTAATAACATTCACTGATTTTATGTGAGTGCAATTTACTTTCACCATAGAAGTGACGAGAGATGGGGTGAAGTCATACGGGGCAACCATAATACAGGGTTTGTTTGTAATTTTAGATAGGATATGTATATGCATTTGGCCACTTGTTACAATGTCTATAGCTAATTAGGAAATTTTCAGGTAGTTTCAAACTATGAAAGCATCTCGGAAGTATCATAAAGGGATGTTTTCTCCCTTTAATACTGATTGTTTGTTAGTAATCATAACCTGTTATCGATTGTTCTGTTAGTAATAGTCACCTCCAAGTCTTTTAGTGAGCTCATTGTGTACTGTGATGGCGAATAAGTTAAAAATGAGTGCTCTGCTGTCTGACTGTACTAAAATGCTAAAAGTGATACAATTTTTTCAACTAAGAAGAGGTTGAAATTTGCTGAGATTATTCAAAGAAAGCAAATGGCTGGATTAATCTCAGTGAAAAATGTTTGGTATACTTTCCTCTACACAGATCAGCAACAATATTGGAACTAGCCAAAATATCAAATTTTCATGAGTCCATAAATTTTAATGAAAAAAAAAAAAAACTATGCTCTTTGGATTACCCATGAAACTAAAAAATCTGCATTTACAACCCTATTAAAATTTAATGTACCATGAAGTAAATTGCAGAGTTTGGTATGGTAACAACCAACATTCCCAACAATAAAAGAAATTTAAAATTCATACCAGTCCTCTTACATATGGGAAGCGCAATTTCTGGATCATTTCACACTAACAGGTCACTGAAAAATGTCAGCTATTGTAAGCTCCTGCAAAATTGACAATCAAGTATAAAAGCTGTGTACACTTCATCAGAGGTATTATTTTTCTTGAGAAAAATGCTCCAGCTCGTACAGCCAAAACATGGACATAGTGCCTTCAAGAATGCAATTTCTAGTTTTGGATCATCCACTAATAATCCTAGCCCTAAAATGATTTTCACATTTTTATTTGGCCTACTGAGAATACAGTTTATGAGGACAAATGCGTTATTTGAATGGGACAATCATGGCTTGTAAAAATAATATCTCCAAGATGAAACTGCAAATCACATTAGGAGCCCAGTGTCTATGCATACGCAAGTGTGTGCATAAAGGGTGTATGGGAGTGTAATAATTGTATAGAAAAATAACCTACATTTTACTCTTGTCAGTACTATTAAGAACTATTAATTCATAACTGTCCAGTTAGTACTTCACAAATCTGATACTGGTAAAAACATTAAAATTACTTTCTTGAAAAATATATTTAGAAGTTTAAATTGGCAACTGAATTTGAAAAAACCTTGAACCTCAGTTATCCAAATGTATTATGTTGCTGCAAGTTAAGCACAAAAAAAAGTATGTTGAAAACACATACCTGTAGATTTAATTGGTACTTGAGGGCAGCATTTGCCTTTGAAGTTAGTTCATTGCAAATAACACAAAAAGCATGTAAGAAACACCACTGAGCATTTGGAAAATGTGCAATTGATCAATAGTTTGCGACCACTGTTAAATCTGTCGCAAACATCAAATCATTTCATGGTAGTAATTTTTTTTTTACCAAACTCATTTTCTATTTAATTTCATGACATCAGTCTACCCAGAAGGGCTGTGAAGACAGAGTGGGTGTATTCTGCGCTAAGACGTGTTTAACCAGTGGCCTACCACAAAAAAAATGCCAAAATGCTTCCATAAATGTTAAAAACACGTAAGTGTTCAACATCTCAAAGTAGACTGGTTTACAAATTATTACAAAATTAATGGGAAATTACTGAATACCGGGGTGGAAGGTGCTCAAACACTGGTGTTTGCTTTAGGCCCCAGGAAACTCCTGCATAAGGCTGCACTAAAGCATAATTGCATAATCAGTGCCAAATTACAGTATAAAATCATTATATCAAAATTAACAAAAAAAGTTTGCCTTTGTTATCTATTACAGAAAACCTAACGACGTTCAGTGAACTCTTGTATACAGATGTTAGTGAAGCAGTGGAAAGCTGGGCTGGTGGACAATTCTCATTAAACTCAAGGTGATGAGTACCATAATCACAGAATACGTACACAAGGAACCTAGAGAGTAATGCATATTGCACTGCGTTGTTAATAACTTCATGCATTAATTCCTCAAAATCTGTGGTGTTTAACCCATTGACACAAGAAATTTTTTTTTCTCCCTTAATTTTAAAAGCTGAATGAAAATCAATTATACTCAACATCACAAAATCTTATGGGATGTAAGGGTGTTCACGCCAGTTATTCCATGAAATGATTCCATGAGTGAGCCACATTTTGTAGAGGCTACAGAACTTGTTCAATGATTCATTATCCATAATTTATCTAATATTCGCAATATAATAGTGTTTCAGCTTTGCCAAACATAGGAATCACATCAAACAATAAGTGCTTCATGTTTTCAGCTTATTTTTTTAATAATAGTGTATATGAAAAAAATTACTGTAAAACTGCTTTGCTCAAAGCGGAGGAAAATTTTTTATAGTAATTTTTGTTGCTTGATGTTCACAAAAGTCACATTGTACAAATAAATAAAATTAGAACATTTATACACTGGAAGTTAGTAAATGTGTGGGTGACATGTTTTTAATATTCCATTAGCACCACTGGATTCCCTCTTTAGTGTAATTTTGACAATGTATAATGCATAAAAAAACACTATGAATGTATGTAACTGATCACTGTAGAGTACCTGTAGCTATTCTGTAAACAGAAATTGAAATTCAGAGAGCATTCCTTAGGTTCAAATCATGTATAATAGGCAGAGAAATAAATGAGCGCGATTGATGGCCTCCCAAAACAACAAATGCCTGTGCTACTAGAAAGTGAGTGGTGAAGTTTACCTTTATGAACGGGCGTGGGAGAAGTGTGGGCATGCCTCCAAGGCATCTGTGCAGATCTTCGGCTACCCATGGGCCGCGAAACTATCAGCTCCACTTGAGGTTCCTGCTTGGATTCGGCGATAATGTCGTACACTTCTTGGAAGCTCTTTCCCTGCAGCGAGCGGCCGTTCCACTCGATGACTTCATCACCTGGAAACACATACACACACACAGTGCTGTGCTGAGAACCTGCAAGTTTCGTGAAATGAGACGAGGCATCATGGTGGCACATTCTGTCTGGCACACTGCGATATTCGAGAATGCTTCGAGCACTGACACAACATCTCATACGTATGTTTTTGGTGTCACTGTACAATTTGGTAGGAAATTACATCACAGAGATGTCACAGCCAGGATTGTGTGGTGTTTGCACTGGCCTCACCTGTGTTGTCAAGGCTCAAGAATGCAGTTACAAAACAATATTGATATAAGTCCAAGAAACACATTGTTATGAAACAGTGATGTCCAATTTTACAGCAACAGTATTTTGAGACACGACTGACAATTAGTGTAGAATGAAATTAACAGCAAAAACTCTGCGCGTAATTTAATATTAAGACTGACATGCCAATAGTGAAAACTACATGTTAAAGCTGAATCAAGCTGCAGGATTCTACACAATATGCTTCATACCATAGTAGAATTAACATACAAGCTGTGAGAACTACTTAAAATTAATATATTCTACTGCCAACACATAAAATACAACGAAAGCAGTGTCAATTATGCTACTGATAATATATTAATTAATCCAATGTAAAAATATTTTTAAGCTTAAATGCCTAAGTAAATAAAAAAAAATTAACTATATTAAGTAACCCAAATAGTGTAGTTAAGTTTATAGGCTTAGGAAGATCATAAAACTGCATTTACAGTACATACAAGCCATATATCGTGGTACAAACCTCGGACTGATACATGTACACTGGAAGCGCATGAAAGAGTTATGAAACATATTTTTATTTCTATTGCTTTTTACTATAGGTTCCAGTACCTACAGAACATGTTCAAGAATGGAATGGCCTAAAAAAGATATGAATTGGATTTATTTTATAAGCATTAAGAAAGAATATACAGAAAAAATTTGCATATCCCGGAAACCGAATTGTTCTAAATAACTTCCTCACTATTTGCAGGTTTACTGCTTTATTGAAAAGTTTAATTGTATTTCCTGAAAATTATGCAAAATTTCATGAATGCATTGAGCGTGATAACACTAATGTTGGGAGGAGAATGATTGCAAGTGAAATGTGTGCCAATTATAACTGTACACAACAGATTGTACAGCATACCTACAGCTAGGGACAACTGTTTTTTTGCAAGAAGAGTTCCACAATGGCTAGATTTTAATATCCTACACGCACATCTACAGTTTGGTCATTGGCGTGTATCTTTGTGAAAAATATTGTAACGTTTGGCGTGGCCAATCAGAACTACGCCACTCCAGTTCTGAACACTTGTGATTCGCAAGTAGGCATGCAAGACGCATAGAATTCAAAACCAACTGTGAAAGTGGTTCTGACATCACAATCACAAACATAATTATCACTTAATTAATCACGGGGATGTCACCAACATGTTATTAAACAGGGAATTGTATTGTGTAGCATATTCATTAGCCTTAAGAGAGTACATGTCAATTTTCACATAATTTTCGGCGCCGGCTTCGGCCACCCTCAGCGGAAGCCGATGCCATGAATTTAGTCTGACTTCAGCACTCGGCCTAGTCAGCGGCACGGAAGTTTTGCTTCGCGCGGACCCCCTCGGCGCCCTCAACTTTTTCTGCAAACCACCTTCATCATCAATAGTAACGTTAATCAACCAACATTTGAGTATTCTGTGCCGAGTGAACCTGACAGCTGAAGGGTTAACTAGGATTGTACAAGAAATTTAAATGCTGAAAATGTAACTGTATGGGGCAGGTAAGTTCTAGGTGCACTAGTAACAACACAGTATCAGCCAAACTGGAGTGTACTGTTGAATATTAGCCCCTGCTATATTTAATGTTAATCCTGGCTATACAGAGAGTCGCTGTTATTGTCCAAGGCCATGCTGTTGTTTAGTCTAGTCTATGATGGCGCTCTCATAGCATGTCCTGTTGTAGCGATGTCGTGTTATAATCCAAATACATCTGTAATGCATCACTCCAGTTTGTTATTTCTCTTCCGTGTTTTTCTACAGGTTATGGGCCCAGGCACCTAACTGCGAGTGAATGAAGTATTTACAGTGAACAGCGTACATGTTTTTTTTTTTGTGACTGCAATCCTAACCTGTCTCGTTAACGGCCGCGTGTTTTCCGTCCGTTCGTTTTAATTATCGTCCGCGACAAATATGGAAGCTCACTCCCGAACCAATATAGACAAGTTGGAAGGCCAAGCCAACTGGAGCAATTGGAAATTCCAAATTATTATATTGCTCAGAAGTAGTGGTCTTATGAATGCGGTAGAAGGGAAACTGCAATTTCCCGAAGAACCAAACACTCAGTTAACGGCAAATGAGTATTTGGATTATACGACCAAGAAGCAAATTCTGGACAAAATAGAATTTGGAGCTCAACATGTCATCGTCAATAATATGACGTCGGCAGTGAGACAACTCGTCAATATGTGTAGTACTAGCAAGGAGATGTGGACCAAGCTCCTGAGTATCTACGAACAGTGAACTGAAAAGTGGCAAGACAGATTGTTTAATGATTTTTTCAGTATAAAATCAATGGACTCTGACAGTGTGGCAAAGCATATTGCTCGTCTCGAGAAATTGTGGATGGAACTGTGTGATGAAACGTGGAAGGAAGACAAAGTAAGGCTTCCAGAATCCTTGTTCATCAATCGTATTTTAAATACACTTCCTTCTCAATATTTCGAATTTGTCAATGCCTGGGAATCTATGCCGAAAGAACAGCGAACAGTGAGAAACCTGACGGAAAGACTATGTACAGTCGAGTTGAGACTTAAGGAAAGGGATTCAACTCAAGATTCAGCGTTACTCGTGAAGTTCAAGACAACACCGTCATCTTCAGGAACGAAGAAACCTGAGAGTAAGAAGAAATCGGTGATTTGTTTCAATTGCAAAAAGGAGGGGCATTTTAAGTCCAACTGTCACAGTTTAAATCGCAGTGAACGGTTTAAATCCGCGAAACATCTGCACGCCTTGTCGGCTACTGATGAAACTAACGCAAGTGATATCAGTGACAACATACGAATGTTCACCCAGTAACTCTCAGGGGCCAGCTCTCATATGACAAAGTTTGGCGATCATCTCGTAAACTTTGTCACTACCTTCAAGACTAAGGTAAATTTAGCGAATGAGACAACCATTGAAAGTATTGGCAAGGGAGATGTGCGGGTAAATATGCCAACGGGCGAGTACGTAATCACCGACGCACTCAGAGTACCCGGACTTGCAGCAAATTTGCTTTCTGTTAGCAGGATGACTGAAAAGGGTTTCGTCATTGTCTTCGAAAAGAACTGCTGCAAGATCTTCAGAAAGGAATAAGTAAAGGTGAGTGGTTCTCCACACTAACAACGTGGAGCATTTAAACCATGAATACACTACCTTCGCTTTGGTTCAAAGAAGGAAACCGCTCGTTTCACATCTGATCAAGACACCTGGCACAGACGGTTGGGACATTTAAACTTAAATGGACTCAAAAAGCTGAAAGAAATGTCTGGTGGTGTAGTGTTTCCAGAAAGCGATTTCAAGAAATGTGAAATTTGTTTGCAGGGGAAACAGACGCACAAACCCGCAACAAGGAAAAAGAACAAAGGTAAGAGGGCCACAGAAAAGTTGGAACTTATACACACAGACGTGTGTGGGCCCATGAACGAACCAACAATGAGTGGTGCCCGGTATTTACTCATGTTTACTGATGATTTCAGCAGAAAGACGTTTGGTTACTTACTCAAAGCAAAAAGTGAAACCTTGGACAAGTTTTGTGAGTTTAAAAATTTGTCGAGAACCAGACCGGTCTAAAAATAAAGAAGATCCGTACTGACAATGGCACTGAATATACATCTCATNCCAGACCGGTCTAAAAATAAAGAAGATCCGTACTGACAATGGCACTGAATATACATCTCATCAGTTCGAGAACACATTTGAAGAAGGTCGGGGATTGAGCACCAAAAAACCATGCCTTACACACCAGAACAGGGGGGAGTCTCGGAGCGGATGAATCGCACTGTGGTCGAGAAGGCACGTTGCATGCTCTTGGATTCCGGACTTCAAAAGAAATTCTGGGGCGAAGCAGTCATGACGGCAATCTACTTGAAAAATAGATCACCGACTGCAGCGGTTGTTGGAGCAACTCCCGAAGAGGCTTGGACTGGGTCAAGAGTTGACCTGACACACCTCAGAACCTTTGGGTTAAAGGCTTATGCACCTACTCCCAAGCATAACAGAAGAAAATGGGAGGCCAGAGCTCAGGAGTACATCATGGTCGGCTATCCAGAGGGAACAAAGGGTTATCGTCTCTATGACCCGAGAAGACCCGGAAGGGTAACTATTGCTACAGATGTAGAGTTTATGGAATCTGACATTCCAAAAGGCGGATCAAGGGGCCCAACATCTGCTGATGATATAACACACAACATTGCGAAACCTCCTGTACTACCAATGGAGGGTGTTATAGTGGATGATGAGTCCTTGCCCTCGTCTGAGTCCTCGGACTTCCATGGATTTGAGGACCTTCCCCCAGCTGACAGCAGAGTGGGGAACTCCTTGGACAGCATTGAGGATGGCAACGCAGAGGTTGTTCATACGCCGGAGAATGCTGAGAGAAGACTCCAGGACAACTTTCAACGAACGTATCCAGAGCCTCAGCACAAACCGAAGATGTATCCTGATCATGTTTCTTATTTATGTGTCAGTCAGCCACCTTCATATGGTGAAGCTATGCAGTGCAGTGAAAGTGTTGAGTGGAAGTGTGCTATGCAAAGTGAGTATAGTGCTTTGATAAAGAATAACACTTGGGTTTTGGTGGATAAACCAAATAATTGTAATATTGTAGAATGTAAATGGGTTTACAAAATCAAACCAGCACAAGGCTTTAAAAATTATAAAGCCAGACTTGTGGCGAAAGGATTTACACAGCAATATGGGGGTTGATTTTCTGGAGACCTATTCTCCTGTTAAGCATAATTTTTTGTGTTAAGTTTCTTTGCATTGTCTTTTAATTTGTACTTATGGTTAAGTATGTATGTATCCCCAGATTAAGGGGGAGTGTTGATGTATGTATGCCTGGATTAAGGGGGAGTGTTGAATATTAGCCCCTGCTATACATTTAATGTTAATCCTGGCTATACAGAGAGTCGCTGTTATTGTCCAAGGCCATGCTGTTGTTTAGTCTAGTCTATGATGGCGCTCTCATAGCATGTCCTGTTGTAGCGATGTCGTGTTATAATCCAAATACATCTGTAATGCATCACTCCAGTTTGTTATTTCTCTTCCGTGTTTTTCTACATGTACATACCACCTCTCACCACCTGAGGAAACTGGTTCGACCAGCAAGTTGCAGAATCATGCTCAACACATGAAAATGCGTCATCAAACTCTTCATGTAATTATGTGTGTTTCTAACCAACTTATAAGCAGTTGTGTTTGCATCTTTAAAAATTTTTAGATCAATACTACTAGCAATTTAGTAGCTGCGTCATGCTATATATGATTAAAAATTAAAATACTGCAAAACGTAGACTAGAGATCATGGAAGAAATGTTCAAGTAAAGTTTTAAAGAAAAAAATTTCTTCTTCAACCAAAAATAAATGATTTTGATGTAAAGCGAAGCAGTTTTATTGAAGAGCAAATTATTGTATATAAAAGCTCTAAAAGTTCTATAAAATGCACCAATTTTACCTCAATGATAATGCTAAATGCATAACATTATGCTGGAAATAAGTGTTTAGAAAGAACTACACTTTCAGTCCGCATTAAGTAAATTAAAATAAAAGGTCTTAGCAGAGGAACATTAGACATTCAGGAATGGAGAATCAGCAGGGGCCAGTAGCAAGGAACAATCACAGCTTTCATCTGGAGCTATTTTGGAAAACCGTGGATAACCGAAACCAGGATGGTAGGACCAGGAATCAAACCTGGGTCCTTCCAAATGCGAGTCCAGTGTTTCACAGCTACACCAACTCACTCAGTTTAATGGAGTTAAAAATAACAAAGATGTGGGAAAAACCCTCTGTTGCTGCCATGTCGTGAAGAGTTAGATTAAATATTTCCACGTACAGATACATATTTGACAACTGGTTTTACCTACACTGTGTGAAAAATGGCAGCAAAATTGTATGGTGATGGGTTTATTTAGAGAACTCGAGTTATAATGCCTTATTTTCTGACGTGACAAGTTGCCAAGCGTGATTTCGCACAAATTCAAGTGTTCTCACTATGCCCACATTAGTGGACCTAGCATACCTGTGTCAGTGCAACATATGCTTTTGTACACCAACTGCTGTAACAAGTGAGTAGGTAAGATATAATCCGAGTACAAATAGTACCACTTGTTTTGTTTGTGCGAAGTGCTGCCTGTATTAAGGCTGCTTCACAACCTTGGGAACAAGCATGACGCAGTCTAAACCGCAGGATAACTTTGTGCCGAGTTGGTTTTTGGAGTGTCTTGGTAATTTTATCTTCACTGCCCTAGTCACTAGTGTCTGGTCGGCTCCATGGGTTTGAACATAACCATAATCCTCAACTGTCATCTCAGGCTACTCCAACAATTTGGCTGGACCCCAATTAGGGTTACCAGATAGGCCTACTCAGGAAAAAAAAAAAGACAATCACTCTAGAAAAAGGTTATTTCAATGTAAAAGGCAGTGCAATTCAATTACCACCGCAAATTATTTATACAGGTGAGCCGTACACTAATTTTTTTGCCAAACAGATTTAATAATTACAATAACATTAAAAAAATAGTTTTAAGTTTTTGATATTTCAAGTAAACAATTTTCAGAATTTTGATTAGGAAATAAAAATAAATCATTTAACATAAAATATGAAAGCTAAGAACCAGAAAAAAAAAACTTGTATGCTTACATTTTAATACACACACTGCAGTAGGTATGAAAAATTAATCAAAATGAGAAATTTGAAAACAAATCTTAAACATAAGTTATATTGTTTGTGAAATAAAAATCCAGATGTTTTATATGATTTACCAAGTGAATTTCGACAACACAACTATAACAAGATTCGTGGACCAAGACTGATAATATGAAAATACAGTAAATAGTAGACAGCCGGATATTTTTAATAACTACGAAAATCTGGCTGAATGCAAAAAAAAAAAATTAAACAAAAGGGCATGTCCTCCTTTTGCCAGGTGTCTGATAACCCTAGTGTTGTTTTCATTCTGTTTGCCTACTGACCAATGAATAGGGTCCATCCAACTGCCAAAAGAACCTAAGTCTTAAATAAGTTCAGCAGGTTACATTAAACTTAGATTTTTCAGTCCATGTTTACGCATGCTGCAATTTTCAGATTATAGAAAGCTGTGAACCACTTTAGTACTTAGTTTTCATAAACTGAGTTGCAAAGGACTGGATGTAAACTATTACTGGTCCTGCTCTGTCTGTAATGGGTGTTATACCTTAGCGATGACGGATATTGAGGGCAACATTGCATTAGTTAAGGCTAGTCCACGCTGAATCCCTGTCATGAAACCAACAATGGGCCAGGAGTTGTTCGATTTGGAACCTACAACGAAAAATTAAGGGCAGTGTTTCTAGTCCAGTGGTATTTATGCATGGTAATTTCGATATTTGTGTACTTCTGGTATTTCAAGGGAAAAATGTAACCCAGAAAATGTATTTTTTAAGTTGAAAAAAAAAGGTGAGTGGGTGCAGATAGGCTGATTTTTAGTTTGAATATTAATACTACTGGTTCAGCCAGAAGTCTTCATTTAAAGAAGAAGAAAAAGTGGGGTTATATACAGTATTTAGTTAATGTGACACAGAAATTTGTGTGTGTACTGGCATTTATTGTAACAATAACATTAAAGTAAAACATTTCCTGAGAAAGGGTGCAGCCGCTTCGACTTCTCCCCTTGATATGTTTCACATGGATGTGGTAATTTTAGGATGTGCAGATGTTGCTTCATTGTGCATATAAGGATGATTTTAAGCTCACGCTACAACTTAAGCAAGTCTTTTGTATGGAGAACTATGTGGGCCTAAATCACTTTTAAGGTAACGTGACTGTAAATTTTTTTATTATATTTTTACCCCACAGTTTCCCTAAACATCAAAATCTTTCCCACTATTGAAATCCGTGTTATGTAGGCTGAATTTGTACGTATTTATGATAAGGCCCTTGCCTTTTACCAAGCAACTTCTGTAGGCCTCAAAAATAGCACTTTTGAGATTTTTCTGTTATTTTCTTTGTTCAGTAAACATTTGCCAGTGAAGAAACAAAAGATAAATACTACCATAACACAATGTATGCAGAGGCAGAATAAATATCCAAAAAACAAATGCATACAGTAGCAGAATAATTATTCAACTGTGCAAAATAAATAAGGCAAGCTGATATTTCCACTCTTATGCCTATAATTCATGCTTCCTTTTGTTCTGCTACCCTTGTGCATTAAACAAGAAAGAAAAACACCCTTATTAGACAAAAAATTTTAAGTCTGTTTAAATGTGTTCAAACAATTATAAGTGCTAATTTTATTACATATTATGAATATTTACATTAACAGTGGTTGCAAAACTAATTTTGCAACAAAAATAAATTATAGAATAATGCAAAAGATAGTTAATAAAAAAACACCAACTTGACTTTTTTATATTTATATTGCTAAGAGCCTCATAGGATGTATACATAGAAGCAGGTTGCAGATATTACAAAACTTAGGCTATTCTTCTATGGACAACTTATTTTTTTACACATGCTAGAGTGTTTGAGCTCTTTGTTGCTTAAGCCATCAAATAATGATTGACGAAAAATAACATAAAGCGTTTAATTAAAATGGAAAAAGGAAAAAAGGGTAGAAGGTAAGTACAGTAGCAAACCTTAAATAAAGAATTAGAGTGTGTGAGGGAGGGCATTAATTTCACGTCATAACAATGTTCTGCTCGCCTTCTGTTAGATCCCATTGGTAATGCATTGAGTGGCTGGTCCAGCTACCACTCTGAGCCTAGAGGGAAGAGCGATAAGCAAGCAAAATAAACTTATAGGCTGTTCATCGTTAATTAAGCACTTTTCTAATCAAACTTTAAAAAAATGTCACTGCTCCTACCTGCAAATATTTTAACCAATGCACTTACTGGCATGCGCCCAGCAAAGTTGGTAACAATGGAGGGAAAGTAGTTCTATGCCTTAACGTTGATTTATAATTGTTAAGTAAACATTTGTGAATACTAAAATTATATCTTTTGCTTTCTGTGTTCACATAATGCACATAAGTGTAAAAATTAGCAAATTTTAAAAAATATTTATTTTTCTAATAATTTTATAGTTTCACTTAACTAATGTATGAATAAAGTGATCATACCCAAGGCAATGTTAATGTTATGTATGGTCGAAGAGTAAGTAGGGCTTTCAAAAGTGATTAGTTTATGGTGAACAGCCTATAAAATAATGAGTGCACATCGGCAAGTGTGCTGCTGGGCTGTGGAAGGAGAGAGCAGCAGGGAACCACCCACCTGGCTTGAGCTGGCCCTCCACGTCGGCGGTGCTGCCCTTCTTGACCTTCTCGATGATGGCGCCCCGGCCGCCGTTCTCCAGCAGCTTGCCGCCGACCACCTTGAGACCGAGAATGGCCGCAGACGAGGTGGGCCCCACGCCCTCCCGCACCGTCTTCTTCAGGATCATATGGCCGATCATGCGCGTTCCGTCCGTGCTCGCTTGCCATGACAGCGGGTGCTGCAAGCACACGTGCCGCGCCCCCGGGGGGAATGCGGGCGGTCCTTGACCTTGCTCCCCGAGTCGGAAAAATCAACCCCACTGTGGAACTCGACAGAAATGCTTGGCTTTGAGTGCTTGCCTCCTTCTGGTACGTAAAATTGTCCCCAGAAATCATCTTGGGCTACATTCAGTGAAATTTCGTACAGTTAAAATTCCTGCCTCGCATTTGAGACATTGCAGTTTTACTTCTAATCCCAGCTGAGTATCCTGTACGTGTGTGGGTTTCCCCACATTTTCATTCCCTGCAATTTCACACCCAAAGCAAACGCTGGTACTTTTCAAAACTAAGCTGGAGCAAACTGGATACACTATACTTCATATAAATAAGGGTTGGTATCTTATTTTGCCTTAATGGGCAGAAAATATTGTGATAAACAGATTAAAAGTCATATCACTTGATCAAACTATGATTCAAATGAAATTTGCCTATTTGTCTACTGATGCCAAAGACAATAATCAAATGAAGATAATTATCAGTGACCAAAAACTTGACACTAAAGGTGAAACTAAAAGTTAATTTCTTAGCCTCAAAAATATCTTACAAAATTGTATGCATTGGTTGATAATATACAGTATATTGCATCTCAATCACATTAATATTAAATTAAGTGTCGCTTATACACTCTTGTAATTTTTTTGTTGTATACCACATTCTGTAAATTTCTTAACGAATGTTTTTAAAGAGTCCTGTATTGCAAAAATTTAAACTTTCACTGCGAGTGAAGCAAAAATATTGACTTGACACATTTTAGTTGGTGAAAATGAAACAACCCTCTATTTTTTAAAAGTGAAAATTGTAAAACGAAATCAGACATAATTAGTGTAGTCAATAAGTTCGTGGACTGGTGCCCGAGTGTAGGCAGCCACGCACCACTGCGAGTGTCAATAAGTTAGTGGACTGGCAGCACAGTGTCTCTGTGGTGCACTACGGAAGATAGGTTGCACCACGGACAAGCATTCATACAGTAGAGTGTAAGCGGAACAACAGTCTCAGTTGGGAAGGGTAGTTGAATGTGAGTGCAGAACATGAGAATGTTGCAGTTTGAGCAACAGCCAAATGTCAAGTTCTGCCAAAAGTTAGGTAAACCCACTAGTGAAAAGTTTCAGATGATGAAACACGTGTACAGCGATGCCGCCATGAGCTACAGTGGTTTTTCAGCGACATCAAAAATTTTTGCAGCGGAGAGACAGTTTGGAGGATGAAGAGTGTACTGGTCGGCCATGAACGAGCCAAACTAACTACAAGATCAAAGAAGTTGCAGCGTTGGTCCATGCGAACTACACCTAAATGGTAGACAGTCTCACAGCAGCAGTAGGAATTAGCCATGGAATATTTCACAAAATCTATCAGATGACCTGAACTTGTCACGTGTTACATAGCACGGTGTGTCACGCATTATGACACAAGACTAACATGATGATCACATGACTATTTGCAGTGACCTGATCAGTAGTGCTGATGATAATGGGTTGTTTCTCAACCGGATCATAACAGGGGATGAAGCATGGTGTTTTCTGTACAATCTGCAATTGAAGCGACAACTGGCCACCTGGAAATCATCATCATCATCATCATCACCACGATGGAAAAAACGTGACAAGACAGGTCAAAAAGGCAAGGTGATGCTTGAACTGTTCTTTGACTCATAGGCATTGTTCACATGGAATTCACCCTACGAAAGAATAACTGTAATCATGACCCGCTACATGGAGACCCTTTGTCATCTGCGATGCTATTCATCATAAGCTTCCTGAGCTGTGGCATAGGAAGAATTGGCTGTTGATACACAACCATATCCCTCCACATTGCACTGTGCTTGTCCAAGAGGAACTGGCAAAGGAACAGGTCACCGTGTTACCACACCCTCCGTACTCACCTGATCTCGCACTACACCATTCCTTCTTTTTTCCTGCTTGAAAGCACAGCTACGTGGGCATGGATTTAATTTAACTGAGAAGATAATCACTGCTACAAAGAAAGGCTGTACAGGATCTTCCTGCCAACATCTTTCAGCAGTGTTTCCAACAGTTACACCAACATAGGCAGACAGGCATAACAGCTAATGGTGACTATTTGAGGGTTGTGATGTGTGGCTACCTAAACTTGGGGCAACAGTTCACGAATTTAATGACTCTGGTTGTATTGAGTTATGCGAGGAATTAATCAGTGGGCAAATGGAGACAGAGTGGGAATGTCCATTATTACTTCAGTAATGGACATAAGGAAATAATACCATCAAAAGATTTGATTTGGCCCTGACTGCAAGGTGATACAATTGGAGTACAACAGATGAATTGCTAGGGACCTGATAACAGCCATAGGAACAAGTATTTCTATGTATATTGTATACTGATACTTGTATCAAGTAGGACTGTATGCCCAGAGGCCTAGGAGATGTTTGCACTGACTGCTGTTAATAAAACTATCTCATTAAAACAGTGCAAAGAACATTGAGCTGGACCAGAGAATAGTCTCTTGTTTACAGGTGGTTACAGGTGGGATAGCAACATGTCGGGCTCTCATATAACCCTCCATGTGTTGATGGTGGCTCTGTAACAGGTCAAGTGTACAAAGAAGTTATCCTCCAACAGGATATCAGGCCTTTCAGGGGTGTAGTGGGTGCAAATTTCCTGTTTTTGAATGACAATTCCGACCCACATCACGCTGCATTACTAGATGACTACATGTTAACTGAATAAATCACTTATTTGGATTGGCTAACCTATCAAGCATCTTTGTACTGCAGGATATAAAGTACCTTTGCAAATAGTCTAGCTCCAGGTGGCTTAGCATTAAATTATATGTCCAAGAACTACACGCTAATCTAAGAGTTTTAAAAAAGGTAATTGTTATATAAAGTTTACATATGTATTGCAGAAATTTTAAATGTATATATATTTATTTATTTGTATATATATATATGTGTATATATATATAGACACACACACGTGTGTATTTTAGAGTGCGTGCATGTGTGTAGAGAGATTTGGGCGGTTCTTAACATTGAGGTCTTGAAAGCAGATAGGGGTGAAGTGAGGTGAGTATAGAACAGCACCAGAATGCAAGAGCAGGGGAATTGGGAGATCCCCGAGAAAACCTTCTGACCCGGCATTGTCTGGGGGCACAATTCCCACGTGAGAAAATTCAGGAGTGACCCCACCAGAAATTGAACCCGGTTCATCTTGGTGGGAGGTGAGCCATCGGACCAGTAAACCACCATGGCCCCTGCTTAAATTAAGAAATGGGAGAGGAGAGAAGGGGCAGCATTATCATAAGACTTTGCATCACCATGAAAAAAATAAAAGGGCTGCCAAAAGGTCTACATAGTGTTGAGGTGGTCTGAATAAAAGTGTGTGTAGTTGATTTCTACAGTAATGTTTTGTCTCTGTGTACTGGAGTTAAGGAATGATACTCTGATCCATCCAATAAAGCTCGAATACACCGCACCATATTATTATAGATGCTTGATAAAGAACATTTGACTGAATTTTCACAAAGTGAAATGCTGTAGGTTGCTGATACTTACTTAAATTTTAATTATATTTGCTTTTCAACTGCAACCAAGAAAACCATTAATTTTACGATTTTATCAATACTTCTTGTCTTGTAATGTGAATTTGATTAATTTTCTCAAATTCAAGCTCTAGTTCACAAAAAACATTGTTTAATAAAATTTAATAAAAATAAAATAAATAACAAAAAGGAGCTGCCTGCAGGAAGAAGCAGAATTATTGAACACTCTCCATTTATGAAATTATTTTTAGTTATAAAAATAGGCCCCTTGTTTGGAGGAAAATGGTAAAAGCAGTGATATCACTCTCTTAAAGTAGTATATACCTTTTCCTCATTCAACCCAAAAGTAAGGAATTTTGTGAACAAAAAATCTGGTATACCTTACATCTTATGAATTCTTCTTCTACAAATGCATTCTACAATCACCTCATTATAAAGTCTTGAAAGGATGCTGTCTGTATGGATTACCTTTGGTAGCAGGAGAATAAAATTATAAACAACCAAACAGGCATTTTGGAGATTTAGTGAAAGTACAATTAGGATAAAATATGTTTATTAATAATAAATATGGAGACAGTTATTTTTATGTTATTCCCTATAAATAACTCCTTAATTCCAAAGCAGAAAAGGAAATAACTTGAAGGAACATGTTATAGGCTACAGTTTGTTTCGAAAAGCATGGGTACTTCTCATAGGTTGTTTTTTATGATTAATATATAAAGAAAAAAACACTAACAAACATATGGTTCAGTCAGCTTTCCCTCCGAGTAATTGCCTTCCAAAGCTAGGAGGTCTTATTACCGCAGACGAAGAGTATATGCTGGATGTGCTGATGCTGAAATATGCCTAACAAGTTGGTTGGCCGCCAGTACATATGATTGCGTTTTCACCAATACTTGAAGAACACGTACAGCAATATGGAATACATGTGTGCAGAAAAGACAGACATGATCCTCATTTATGGGCATTACAACTGTAATTCTGCGGTGGCCAGAGGTAACCATGCTTACACATTTAAACCTATTTACGAGTGTCTGAGGAAAAATGGGTGTTTTGACTGGTGTGTCTTAAACAGTAGAAAACCTCTAAGTGCCAGGAATGTAGATGTAGAGGGGCACATACTACATCACAGAATCCATAGTGAAGGTTGCCTCTTCTTTCCAGAGATCATTTTCTAAGAAGTAGGCATCGTTATCAAATTGCTACTGTAACTAAATGCAGAATACCATTAATTACCAATAGTTGGCTTTGGTGAGCACTTGAGCTTGCTGAATATATTACATTGATAAGCAAAACAGGTGCACCCCTCGCTTGAACATTCACGCAATGATGAACCAAGAATCAATGTTTCTCCAACACCTGCTGAAGGAAACTTTTTCCTTTGTGTATATGTGAACAAACCTGACTCCTGGTATTGGTCCTGTGAAATTCTTGACTGTTACATGAAAAACCTCACACAAATCAGAAAGTTGTGATATGGTGTACAACTGGCATGAGTAGGATTTTTGGCCCCCTTTATTTTTAGGATGATGCAGAGGAGAGCACAAATTTCATTTTCTCCACGATTACCCGCTGCTATGGTAGTTCCAACTCCTGTATATGTGCAGTAACAGTTAATGCAAACCACTACTGTCAAATATTTGCAGATATTCCTCATCCCAGGACTGCAGGCAAGACAGGTGGTGGGTGTTTGGTTTCACCAGGATGGTGCAACAGCATACGTCATGCACAAGTGTGGCTGTGATCCGAAAGACTTTTCCTAATTGTTTGAATTCCCATTTTGGCAACGTGACGTGGCCGTCCCGCTACCCAGATTTGCCAGCCCCAGACTTCTTTCTCTCGGGTTACCTGAAGGAGAGAGTCTTTGCAAGTCGTTTGCAGACAATCAACTAATTGAAAACCGCCATCACCTGTGAAATAAGTGCTATGCCACAGGACATGTCGAAATGCATCATGGAAGCCTTTCCGCATCACCTCAGCCAGTGCATCCAAACTGAAGGTCGACATTTGGAAGACGTTATTTTCAGGGCGCAGTGATGTCTTTGTTGTTCATATTTATAATGCCTATGTGCATTAACATGTATTAAGTGCCTGTATGTTTATTTCATGCCTATGCCTACCATTGTTTTAGATGTCTATGTGTATGGTGTTATTTCATACCGCTTATAAAGTTACTGACAGCTCTTGCTATATTTATGTTGTCACCTGAAACTGGTAGAAACAGTATACACCATTCTGTACATACAGTAAAGTATCATTTGGTAGTATAAATTTTCTGCATTGTGTGTAACTTTGTAAAATACCAGCCCACTCAAATCGATCCAGCATCTTCAAACGGTGCTTTATAATTTTATTTTTCATGATCGTAGAGCAAAGTTTAATGCAGTAGTTGCCTGTAACAGTTTGTTTAGGTCTTTATTAAATTAAAAAAACTTATGTTTTTGGATGTAGCATTATCAAAGTGCAGTGCCAGTGTCTCCAGAGGTATACAGGTGTATGCAAGAGAGAGGGGTGGAGCATTCGGGGCTATCATTTCCTGAGAATCTGAAACGCTTCTATAGCCATCGCAGTACAATACTGTCGGACTGTAAAGTAACTTCTGTGTCTTGCTTGCTTTACATGAAGGAAATCTGTAGAGAGGTAATTTTAATTCTCATAATTGAAATGTGTTGTAGAAATAAAATGTTGAAGTTCGCTGAATGTATTTGTAGACCTGTATTTACATATTGTCTCAAAAAATTAATTACTGTCACAGCAACATACATGATTTCGTCATGGAATAAGCTTAGTTACTGCTAAATTTTAACCTTGAAAGTGAACAATTTTCTGGGGGAGAAACCACTGAATACCTTATTTTATAGGTGGCCATTAGCAAATTTCTAATTTTGATAGCAATCCCCTCACCCCAAAAAAATTAATCCTGCACTTGCGACTGCTCCTTCTGAAAAATGTGTCTGTAGGCCACTGAGTCACTCTATAATAATGATAGTTATGAATGGGATGTCTTAGAAATTGTATTTCAAAATCACCTGTGAGGCCATGGTGGGGTTGTAGTTAGACTACTTGTCCCCCACCTAGGCAAACCGGGTTTGATTCCAGATGGGGTCGCTCCTGGATTTTCTCATGTGGGAATTCTACCAGACGCTGCCGCTGGTCGGCAGGTTTTCTCTGCGATATCCTGTTTCCCCTGCCCTTGAATTCCGGTGCTGCTCCTTGCTCACCTCGCTTCACCCTCATTGGCTCTCAAGACCTCAATGTTAAGAGCCGCCCAAATATTTCCACGCCACTCAAGACATCTGAAAAAATTTGTTCTTTTGCAAATAAAAGGAAATACAGAATCAGTATCCTATTTATTAAAAAAGGTGTGTTTACCTAACATTGCAGCGTGCCTTAAGGTTGCTTGCTACTGGAAGTTGCTGTGATCCTGGCTTTTAAATGTCCATAATATTTGCAGAGCCTCTATCCCCCACCCCCTTCCTCCTTACTAATCCTGTCTTGACTGGTGTGAACCAAGAGAGTAAGCATGCATCGTTTGCCACAGGACTTTGTAAGAGGAAATACTAAAATAATTATCACTATCGTAAATGCCAGTTAAAAATAACTACTGCGAAACAAACTTCTGTTCAATTTCAGGTGTATTAATTACCTTATTTCACAGTGTTAAATTGCTTTTGATAAAGTGGAAACATTTTTTTATATCATAATATGTTTGGCTTTTTTTAAAATTCAGTACTGTTTATGTTGTATTAATTTGCTACACATTTTGTTTTCATTAATATATTTCGGCTGTTTGATGCCAAGTTTAAATATGCACACAGGTATCAATTTTACATTTTTTCTGTTGTAGATTCCTTAATAACGTCAAATTTCCACCTAATTCAAAAATTATGTTTTAGTTATCAAAAAGTTTCTCACATCATGTGGGATAATTTTTCACAACTTGTAGTATTTAAAAGAGTAGGTTTGCCTTTACTTGATGCAACTTTGATTGTGTACAGTTCCTCAGAGAGAGTCGCTTGTGACTCATAGCAACATTATAAATAAATAAATTTGTAATATTATTTATAGTTTTTGGTCACAGTCTGAAACTCTTATTAAATCATAAAATGTTTTAATTACCTATTCATTAACGCCTGGTAGCAAAATTAAAAGGGAAACATACAGTTCCTTTCAGATAAGTGTAATTAATTACAAATGACTTTAGTGTTAGCAATTTAACTTATGCTGCAATGCCAGGAAGTTAATGCTTTCAGGTGACAGCACTTCCCTAGTTATTAGAAGCGCCGCTGTACGGTTGCCATAGGAACGCCATAAAAATAATGGGTGTCCATTTCTCCAGCCCCTACCTCTCTCTTCCCGGTTCCACGCTAATTTTCGATTTGAGCCTCGCAATCTTGCTTCTCCCATCAAACACCTCTACCTTGCACTGAATGTAGTCACGTGATGTTCCCGTTATGTTATGCACACACCAAGCGCTCAAAGCAAAGCTTCAGCCGAACCGTGGGGTGATTTACAATAACAATTCTGAGATTTGCGACACGTGAAGTTGTAATGAAGCTAACTCTGGCGGTTTTAATCGCCATTTCATCGCCAAGGTACACCGAAAACTGAAGTTAAAAGTTACTTATCGTTGGTAATTTAACACCCTACGCGTATTTTGCGGGACAAAACCGTCAAACAACTTCGCGCGACGCAGACTCACAATTTTTAAACAGCTACGCCCAAAAATTTGTTTTGAAAAGATTTTCTCTCTGCCTTAGCTCCATACTTACTAACAGCAAGCAATTTTGGCTGCATAGACTAATTACAATTTCTCTTAAATACATTAACACAAACATCTTCATGCTCTCTCGAGTGTAGGGGTCTAGGTAAAAAAAAAAAAAAAAAAAAAATGCTAACAGCATTTCAGACTTTGATTTCGATCTCAGGTTTTTTTATAAATTGTTATATGTTACTTTAGGCTAACTGTATCTGCCTCAATA
Organism: Clitarchus hookeri; assembly: GCA_002778355.1. Taxonomy (NCBI): domain Eukaryota; kingdom Metazoa; phylum Arthropoda; class Insecta; order Phasmatodea; family Phasmatidae; genus Clitarchus; species Clitarchus hookeri. Next base: position 99,430 of record NQII01000356.1, read on the forward strand.
AAAACAAAACAAGTATTTTCACACATGAAAAAAAAAAGGTGCATGTGGAAATATTTTTTCACAGCGGTAAAAAACATTACATAATAAGTTTTGAAATATTTGGAACATATAACAGTTACCTTCAAATAAAGATAGAAATAAAAAAAAATCATGCAGTTCATTTTCTTTCTGATAGTTTAATAGCCCATCAGTCTGGGTCACATTACAATTACATCAAAGGAATCCAGACGTTTTGCTAATTTCATTATATGCCAACGTAATGAACACAAGTAAATAGCTTACCTACGTTGTTACCAAACTTCGCCTAAAAAAGGGAGTAAGTTCAGATTATATCAAGCTTCCTTTTCTATATTTAAAATATGGGCATCAGACAATCGGAGCATGGAAACGACAACTCGACCAAAGTAGTTCGATGATGTCTCTATAATAAATTTGTTATTTTAAGCTGTGCTGTTTTTGATAACGAAACGCAGTGGTAGTAACAAAAATGTTCGTTTTCACGTGAGCTGTGCAATTGTTTGGTTAATGTGTTTCCAAATATTCTGAAACCCTGCTAAAGTTCTACTATCAGGATATTCTTCCGCCTCATGCAAACAAAGTTTAACCAAGTCTAGGGAATAACCGCATTAGTGCGCACTCACTTTAATAACATTTTGCATAGGAACTATTCCTTACTAGGCATTACCAACACACCTATTTTCTCTCTATTTTCAGTAATATTCATTTTAAATGAAATATCATAATTCATAAATAAAATATAGTGAATGTTTAATTTAACTGAAAATAAGGTACAGTACTTATATGTTAACACAAAACCGTGAATAGATTTTTTTTTGTAATGTGAATCCATCATTATGGGCATGCAACACTTTCGATATGCCGTACAAACTATTAGTATTAAAATCAGTTGAATAAGCTAAGCTCCGAGATTTGTGGAAAAGGATTAGAAAAATTTGTTATCAGGGGAAAATGCTCAAAATTAACTCTAAGAATTATTTTAAAAATGTAAAGTCTACTTTGAATACAATGTTAAGTCATCTGTTTTGTAACTTCCTAATGTTAGGCTACTTTAAAAGAGTTACCTATTGTCTCAAAGTAAAATATTTGTTAGATAAAAAAAATGCATGCTTTAAAAAAATTCTAATTAAATCCAAGTGTAATAAAAAATAAAGACATAAATTTTTTTTTTCCACATAATTTTGAATATGTAAATAATGCAAAAGGGAAATGCAGAATGCATAATTACCCAATTAGCTATATATATATATATAACTGGTACTATGATACTCGGATACCAAATATTGACATACAAAAACTTCAGAAATTTCTTGATACAAGAATACAGGAAAACAGCAAAATTCTTAAACACTAGTAGGTCTTTGTTGCTATTCATATTTGCACATATAAAAGTATATTTACACATAGGTAAAAATATTACAATAACAACATTTTAGAGCATTATGACAAAGACAACGCAATTTATATCTCTGTTGAACACAACTGAAAATGTACACATGCAAGTACAGATTATTTTGTCACGAGCCAAACTATTGGCAGTGCAATTCAAAATATCTATCAGCAACGTTTATGCATTTCGGAACTCGAAAAATCCCGAAGATATATTGTTTTAAAAATACAGCAGATAGCAACATATTGCACTCTTAAGTCTAGTGTGGAAACCGGGGCTTGTTTGAAGGCTAACAAAGGATGTAAAAATGGTATAAGAAGAATACAGTTAATACGTTCTAAATATGATGCGTGATTGCAAAATATATCACCAAAAGGCAGATTTTATAACCAAAGGGTTTTTCGATGTTATTTTGAGGACTTCTGCACATATTTATGCACCTATGCTATGAAGAAATGTTTTACCAAACATTGCAGTATGCGGCTGCCGATGAACTTGGCTCGTGATCATTGTTGAATACGCCGCAAGCGTTCTCAGCCAGCTACTATTTTTATGTTCTGAACATAAGTGAATTGTGAATATGTAACTAGCAATGCACGCTATCTGCCTGCGATCCAAAGAAAGATGCACTCATTCTGAACGTGCTTTGACAGCGAAGCAACTGAAGAACGATAATACAAGGATTTGGAGGGAAAAGCAGCCATTACGCCATGCAGGGATGAAGTACAAGCCCAGAACAGCCCAAGAAAAAGGGAGAGAAAACAAAAAAAAGTACACACATAAAGACACAGAGAAAGAGAAGCAGTCTGAAGCCGTTCAAACGTTACCTTGCATGGAGTTTGGCCCGTGTCATGCAACTCCTCGGGGTGCACAAGAACAAAAAGACAAAAACAAATCAAGGATAAACAAACGAAGAAAGCCGGGAGGAACCACAAACACACAGCCTTATAATTGTATTGATTACCCTCCCACCTACTGATGACACGGACATGAAAGCGGAAAGAGGGTGAGGTAAAGAGAAGGGGTGTGTTATGGATGTGTGGTGTCAGTGTTGTAAGGTTATGGTACCAGTGTGTTTTAAGTAAGTGTTGACACAGTGCTACCAACGGTGTCAGCATGAGGCGTGTTTTCGCGTCTTTAAGGCCAAGAGTGACAACAAACCGTGTAGCGTTGAAACACTTTTTAAAATTATTTTTTAAGATGGTTAATGGTTTGTTCAGAATGTTCACGTTGCTGTTTGTCAACGCTTTTGTCGATTATGTTTTAGAGGAAGCCCTGAAAAAATATTCTCTGCTTCCAACTAATTTGACGTCGAAAACACGCCCTTACACTATAAAACAAACTACGCAAAATTATCATGACTGTCATTTCCTATGAATTCCACATTTTGTCACATGTCAGGACTAACAAGAAATAACTAAATAACTGTCACAAAACTGCAATTATAAATGAACAGATAACTCTTGCTCATTAAAAAGCCCACACTTATTGACCTTAATACATATATAAAATAATTTTGGTAAAAAAAATTGTTGATCATTAACCATTGTTGAAACTAATACGTCTACGTTTGAAGGTATATTTTAGAACTGCATCTATGAAGCTGTGTACGGTTTTACCATGAAAATACTGTTCTTATAAGAACAGAAGATTATTATATTAACCGTGGAGCGTACTGGCAATTTTTTTCCAGTGTACTGTTCACACAATTTATTTAATACTGAAGTAAATAATTAATTGTCAATAGTAAAACTGTGACAAAAATTAAAGTACGTCACGTTTTCCTGATTTTAATTTAATGCTCCCAGAGTTGATACGGATTTGTTTCACGTTCCCAGCATTTCATCACTGATTCTCTTGAATTAAAGGCATGCCTCAGCCAGATAGGTCAATCAGTTCTTCCACAAGAGATTTTCTCAGATCCTGCACTTGAACTTTCTTTGTAACTGGGAAGTTCACATTTCCATCTCTTCAGCTCGGAGATATTAAAATTTATTTGAACACCACAACTTCTCTTTGACATAGAATAAGGATTTGTGTGTGTAGTAGACGTTAAGAGTATTATTGAGGAGATAGGTGACAATGTGACAGTAGCCAAATTATTTGTTGCTCCCAATATGGTGAATTATAAATAAACACTTAATTAAGTGTTACTTTGGAAGTTACTGATAATTGACTTATGTTTATGTAATATTACATATGCACATTTTTTCCCATATAAATCGAATTTGTTTCCATCCATACAAAGCTCAGCCCTTTTCCTTTCTTTTCATATTTGTATCATGATCTAGCTTTCTTTGGCCTAGTCACTAATTGCTGATATGCTTAAAACCTGATATCTTTGATACGGGCTCCATTAAACTCCAATTATTTTGTGTTTTACTAGCAACGTTAATCAAAATAAGGCACAGAAAAAAAATAGTAATCCTAACTGATCGTTGCAAACTAAATTCTTTGCCGAAGCAAAGGTTTTCACCCCTGCCATCAAACTGGCCCAGTTTGCATTGTTAGTCTGGGATATATGCTGTTTGGCTAATTCAATGGTAGGCCGATAAATAATGTTTTTTTTCTGAATGTGCAGTCGGCCTACACGTAGTTTTACACTTAATAATTTAGTCACTTTATTTTTCAGGTCACTGCCTCCCCAAAAAAGAGAAGGATGTATTTTCCGTCAGACTCATTGCAATGTGCTTGACACGTCTATTTTTATTTTTAATAATAAATTGATCTTCCTGCATATCAAATTGTAATTTGTATTCAGTGGCTGCATTCAAACACACGACTTAGCCTTGCGGGAATCTTTATTCTCACATCCATTCAGACCATTATTATAAATGTTCTTCTGCATTTCCTCACTCTTCTAGACCACACTTTATTGCATGATTTTAGTGAGACTTTGTTACTTAGGTCTGCATTGCAATAATAGTCCTTTCTGCATTTCCTGCTACCAGCTGATATCTTTCTCTGCCAAAAACTTTTACTATTCATTGAGCATTTGTATAGTAATATCAGAATTGTGTAACATAACCTGTTCGGTACGGTACCTCCCGCTCAGTCACGTGTCTCATGTTGTTAGGGTTGAGCTCATTAAACGACTCTCCCGATAATGCCTTGTATTAATGCTTCTCCTCACATCCCGTATCTAAATTTATTTAACAGGTTATGGGCCCAGTTCACCTCTCATAAAGTACGTGAAGTTTTTGTGAAATTTGGTTCGGGAAAGTGATCGCACTCCAGCTTCGGTTATGGTATGGCAAGAACGATATTTCCAAATTAAGAGTGTTTGGTTCTCAAACATGGGTTCTAAAACTTCCAAGAGAAAGTAAACTTGAACCAAGAGCTATACCCACGATAATGGTTGGTTATACCGGAGAAGGATACCAAGTATGGGACCCTATAGAGAACAAGTTTGTTTGTTCTCGAGATGTGATTTTTGATGAAACAAAACTTTGTATAACACAAAAGCAGGACTCATACCAATATAGTATCATGGACGAAACACCAAAAGACAAAATTGAAATGCCTAAAGAAGACAGTGAGAAAAGTAGAGAAGAACAAATGACAGAAGATCTACCAAATAGTGACGATAGTGATTTCTATGGTTTCGAAGAGGAAGAAGGAAAAAGTAACAATAATAGACAACAATCTAAAAGGAACATCAAAATGCCTACCAAACTCGACGACTATGAATTGTACATAGCATACTGTTTATTAGCCAGAGAACCCGAGAGTTATGATGAAGCTATCAAAACTGGTGATGGATGAGAAGAAGCCATACAGAATGAAATAGATGCGCTGGAACGTCATGGTACTTGGAAAGTTGCTGCATTACCTCAAGGAGAAAAGGCCATTGACACTAGATGGATTTTTAAAGAAAAACAAAATGGACTTAAAAAGGCAAGACTTGTAGCAAAAGGTTACCAAGAGATTCCTTCCTACAATATCTATGCATCAGTAGACCAGATATAACCTATTCAGTTTCCTACCTCAGTAGATTTTTAAATAAACCCGCTAACGGGGGGTGGAAAGCTGCAAAACAGATTTTGATATACTCAAAAAAAACCAAGGACATGAGTTTAACCCTAAGTCCCGTCTCCAATGGTAGCATAAAATGTTATTTTGATGCTGACTGGGCAGGGGACAAGTTAGACAGAAAGAGTGTAAGTGGCCATGTAATTTTCCATGGAGAGAACCCTGTTTTGTGAGCATCGAGAAAACAGCCAACTGTAGCACTATCTACTGCCGAGGCTGAATACATATCTTGTGCAGTTTCTGCCAGTGATATGATATATCTACAAGGTGTTCTTGAAGACCTGCAAATTGTAAAAGGTAATCCGACCCTCCTGACAGAAAACCAGAGTGCAATTTGCATGGCACAGAGTTTTGAGAACAGTAGAAGATCCCGCCATATTGACATAAAGTTTCATTACCTGAAGGACTTAGTAGACAAGAAGAAAATTGTAATTGAATAAGTGGACTCGCAGAATAACATTGGTGACATTTTTACCAAGGCCTTATGCCAGAATAAATTTCACCAATTCAGACAATTGTTGAACGTTAATTAATACTTTTATGACGTGTATATTAAATAAAGTATATGAACTCTTTTTTCAAGTCAAAATTTTTGTGTGTTTACAGTGTTTGACTTTTGGAGGGGTATCAGAATTGTGTAACATAACCTGTTCGGTAAGGTACCTCCCACTCAGTCACGTGTCTCGTGTTGTTGTGGGTAGAGCTCATTAAACGACTCTCTCGATAATGCCTTGTATTAGCGCTTCTCCTCACATCCCGTATCTAAATTTATTTAACAAGTAAAAAGCCCTAAAATTGAAACCTTGCAGAGGTGTATGGGAATTTTATCTTGGCCGCGCTGTTTTGACACAGACAATACAACTGAAGGATTCTGAGGTCGGGAGGCAGGTGCGAGAGGATAGATGGATAGATACTATTTAAGCATCCTCAAAATCATGGAACTCAAATCTCGCAATCACAGTGTGGAAAAAATTAGATGGAATTTGACAATGGTTGCTGAATTGTACATACAACATCAAGGGTGAAAGCAGCTCACAGCAAATCTACAACGGACTGTGGTGATGAAAAGATGACTTCTCTATTGTCCATTTAAGTCATGAAGCAGATGTACACAAACACAACTTCTGTACTGGATAATAGTCGCAAAATAAACTGACCATGACCTAACGCAAAAGCACTCAATTGCTTTAATATAATGTAAATTAATCCATACGACAAAGGAAACATGTTAAATCAAGTTTTATAACCAACCAATCCAGAAACTATATAAATGTCATTAGCACATGACTTAGTAATCCTCCAGGAGACAGAAAGCACTTTATAGAAAGATCTATAACAATCCACGACATACAATTTGCCTCAAATATCATTTAATATTTTAAGGGGAAAAATTGAAGCTGTATCATTCAAAAGGAAAAATAAATACAAACTGAAATTATTATTGATAATAAATACTTTGGACAGGTTTCATGATTTAAGTTCCTGACGTACGATACATTTACTAAGGAAATAATATGGCAATCAAAATTTAACATATTTCAGATTAGTATTGTAAAAATCCAAACAAATTCAAAGGCAAAAAGAACCTACTTAAATTTTTATAAAATTTAATATGTAAATTATTATATGGATCCGAAATATGGATAAACCACTAAGAAGATAATAGTAAAATTCAGGCAGCAGAACGGAGATGTTTATAAATTACACATGAGGACAAACCTTTCTGTTTCACATTTCTAATGACAGTAGGTAGGGATTAAATAGGAATATATTAATCCATCAGAATTCAGTCAATATGATAATATGGATACAGAATATTCAAAGAATATAGAAAGGGACACTATTAGAAGAAACAACCTATTGACCTCAAGGGACCGTGCAAGGCCGGTAATCTAGTCTTGCAACGGAAAAGTAGATGAAGATCATGTGGTTCTGTGGGGATAGCTGTGATTTCGAAGAGCCCAGACCGAGGCAAGTCCTGCTATGATGGTCCCCCATTCTGAGCATTACAAATGAAGAAGAGACCACCATGTTTTAGAATTTTCTGNGGGGGTGCTGTTGACATGGTACCTATAGTTGCTAACAGAGCCACTATTAAGTAAAAAGTGCCATCAGGAATCTGGTAGGTCCCATGGTAAGCTTGTTTTGGTCGTGAACGCTCATGATCGAATGACTTTGATTATGGGTGGCGATGGTTCAAACTCTTAATGCTACAGTATAACTGGATTATATACATCCAGTGACAGTTTGAGCCAGTAAGCAACGTCACAGATCTGGCGCTGTATTTGACAAACAGTAAATGAATCTGGTAGGATCGTGGGTGCTCGGTGCGACTGGACGTTTTCTAAACAATGTGGGATCCACAGGGGCTTGATTATATCAATCTCTGGGCATGAGGTTGGGTGCTAAATATGTCAAGTGGAAAGTATTGCAGCTGATAAAGTATCTACATCCCACGTACGTGAATTTCAAAGCACTGTTAAGAGTATCCTTGCTTGAAATGTTGCTATGAAATAGCAAAAAACTCAATTCTGCAAATAAAAGTTTATGCTTGTTATATGCATGTAAGTGCGTATGATGGCGAGAAGCCAAACCAAAAGCTTACCACTTTTTGTTTGGGATACATGTTTCTTTTAGTAGACATTTACCTGTCAGAGGTCTGTTTTCTGTTCGGTAAGATACAACAGATTGCTTAATCACTCTGTAACAGAGATGGTTTTAGAAAGGGTCTCAGCATATGAGGCAATAGTACAATGAAGATTCTAATATGTCATTTTTATGTTATAGGAGAGTTATCCTAGTGATGCATCCCAAGCTGCGATTTGTATACATGGTATTTTATTAAGACTTTGTCGAATATTTTGGGTGATGCCCCTTGGAAATAAAATTCGTTACTTTTCCTATTTGTGAGCAGGGCAGCCAATAAGTTACTGTTATGTGACAAAAATATTGAATGGTATTCCATTAACTGTAGGTGACAGATACCTACAACTGTACATCACTTGTATAATAGCACGCACAGTTCGGATTTTCAAGAGTTTTAAATGACCACATATTATAACGTGCAAAGAAGAAAAGCAGAATTTTATGTCACAACTGTAAGTTATATTGACAGTAGTGCATTTTAAAAATGCAAAGCCAAACTATAAAGCAATTTACAAGAAATAGCCATGAGTTTAGATGGCTGCCATAAACTGTATAACACTAAGTTAATAAATTATTATATTTTGTTTGCTAAAATAATAATTTCCCAGTATGTACGTAAGTATATTATTTTGTGTTTCTGGTTTATCCAAAGTTCGATGCTAGTGTAGATAAAGTGCTATTGAATTTCTGAGTGTGATGAATGCGTAGGCCTACACTTATTTTGTGGATGTGCGAGTACTTCTAATGAGCGTTGGTGAAAGAGTAAATTTATGATAAACATTTTATCTCACTTGTACCAAACAGTAACTATTAACTCCTAGATTCTTCTGCTCTATGTGATTAAATATGACCACTTTATATACAGCAGGATTGAACTTGGAATAAACAAGGCACAGCGCAGTGAACAGAAGTATGGGTGTTCTGCTGCCTAGGATTCCAGACGACAGCGTGAATTGTGACTACAAAACTGCCCAAGAGAGAGTGGAATTTCTACACATTCCAGACTGTGAAGCAGTGGGTAGCGAGACTAGCGCCAGCGCCTCCTAGAAACCAATCGCGAAGCATGGCTGTGTTGAGGTAGTCGCTGCCTGTTCCAAACTACACAGAAATAAGCATCAGTTCCTCTCATCTGCGTACCGTGGAGTGTCTCCCATAGATCACGAGTGCGCATGTAAGTGTGCAATGATTCCTGTGTATTAATGGGTCAGAGGACCCTATGCTTAATCCTTTGTAGTTCGGACCAAATACGAACCTGTACAACACACTCAAGTTTCGCCGTTGGAAGAGATGCACTCAAGGGCATTGTCTCCCGTGCTGGCCTCGTCACGTCATGCAGCTTGAGCCCCAAGTGAGGAGTGGGACCGGGTACGAACAGTGGTTGGGCGACCGTCTTGCAAGAGCCCTCCTAGACACAGCCCAGCACGCAGGCCAAGCTGCATGATGTCAGAGCACCTGGACCGCGAGTGTGGAGCGAGAACAGGCGGAGACGACAGTCGAGCCACTCCCCTGCGGCCACCTTCCCAATCACGACCTGACACAGACGCCAAGCTGAGAGACGTCAGAGCACTTGGAACCTGTGTGTGGAGTATCACTGGGCAGGGACGACAGTTGAGCCACTCCGCAGCCACCTTCCCGACCACAGTCCGGCGAGAGCCGTGACATCATGTCACCTGGACTTTGGGCGAGGAGTGGGGGTTGGCAGGGACAAGACTCCTCCACAGTTACGTCCCAAGCTGACGACGCGATGAGACCAGCGTCGCCCGGGCGTCTGGGTTCGAGGAGACGCGGCTAGTGCGCCCCCCTGGGTCTAGGAAGAAGGTAGAGAAGCTGCGGAAGTGGGCTTGTGCTGTAGGGCGCGGGAGGACGAGGCCGTGGCGTGCCAGTACCTTGGGACCCTCGCCTCGGTTCGAGTCCTCGCTGGAGGTGAAGGTGCTGCTGGTGTCGATGCCGGAGTCCTTGGTCTGCGAGTCCTGCGAGCCCTGGCGGTCGCCGCCCCAGCGCGCCGCCCCGGCCAGTGACGCCCAGTCCTGCTGGTCGAACCGCACCGTCTTCTTTCTGCGCTCCGTGAACCGCCGACTGTCCCCTTCCTCCCACAGCTCCGCGCACTCCTTCACGATGCGGTCCCGGAACGCGAAGTAGCGGTCCCGGTAGTCGCCGAGGTCGCGCGGGAACTTCTCCACCTCCTTGCGCGCATCGTGTCTGTGCGAGCTAGAGTGGTTGTGGTTGTGGCTGCTGTGGTGGTTAGTGTGGTGGTGGTGGTGATGATGGTGGTGGNGGTGCGAGCGCCCCTGGCTGCTGGTCGTGCCGCCGCTCTCTAGCCTCCCTGCCGGCGCCCGGGCGGGAAGGGGAGGACAGAGAAGAAGAGAAAACCCAAAAAAAAAAATAGAACACAAAGTAAAAACTGAAAATAAAAGCTTTTGGTCCACACAACAAGACAGAAACGAACGGCGAGGCCGGTGAGATATACATATATTTTTGAAACCAAGGCACGACACACCACTGGTTAAAAATAATTACACACACACGCACATCCATAGCTACTGCACAAGACACGTATGACCACCGACAAGGCAAGAAGAACTCGCTAGTGATCGAGGCCGTGCAGCGCTAGGCAACTTCTTGGCCGGCGCACTCGTTGAAGTTCGCGCGACGCCCAAGTACAGCTAGGGAAAAGATTCACGCCCGATGACGCTTCACTCACTTAACACGTCTGATATTTTGCGGCGTGAACTTAACATTTAGCGCGCGGCTGAGCAGAAGTTGTCTAGCACTTCGCATGATTAAACTTCCCTGAATTAGGTCAAAATTGGTTCAGGACTCCAGGGCAACAAAAGTTAGGTATTAATCACGTTCAGAAGAACAGATATAAAACGCGGTAACCGTAAATAGCTGGCAAGGGGTTGTGGGTCAACGATTAATTGCAACGGTACTTGAAAGTTGTGTCAATCAGTACTTATACAGAGACATACACAGCCTATAAAACACAGAAGGTTGTAAACTTTCGTGCGAATTGTTACAGGTTTGAATTAAGAGTATGGAATTGATATTCTTGACGTACTTTTACGCGTCCATTTCGTTTAACTGAGCCGTGGGCCATTCTCTCGTAACTGTCTATAATTATCAGGGGACATTCATACAACAAATAATAAATAATAAAATCGGTGAGCAAGAAAAGCAAAATTCTACAAATTATTAAAAAAGTCGTATTTGAAGGGAAATATATTTTAAGGTAATTAAAGCAATGGGTAATATTTCAAAGTGAAATATTATTTATGGCGGGTTTATGATTATTAAAGCAAGGCAAATTTATTTTATGTACATTTTCATTGCCAATCCTTGTAACAACCATACCTGTGCTACTTAGTATTAAGTCTTGGTGTGTATGTGTGTGCAGATTTTAACAAAGCCAAAATATGTGCAATACAAGACAACATGGAACTGAATCTTTCAGGCTGATAAGCTCTAATAATATAATTTTCTTTTAAAAATAAAGCTGTATTGACCAAGGATGCAATTATTATTGAATGCATGATGTATATAAGTAAAGAAAAGTTAACAGCATTTACATAACATAAAATTCAAAGAGTTATCAAAAATGTAATACATTTTAAAATTTTACCCTCTGTCCATTGCCAGTTAACATCAAAACTTGATGCAGTTGTCGCACCAGGAGTCCTGTTCCAACTAACAAGTTATTCATATAGTCATAGGGCATGCATATAGATGAAACATGACACAAACACAAGCTGACGAGGACCACAGCAAACATGTCCTCACCGCTAGAAATTTCTTTATCTTTTCGTCTAAAATGGCCTGTCTTTGCAACCGCTCGCCGATGTTCTCGTGCGATCCACCTGCAAGAGAGAAACAAAACCAACCCCCCAGAGTCGGCAGTCAGTGTTCAGTAGGAGCAACAACTTTTTATGGCGCAGGAAGACGGCTCAATCCGGCATGGAAAGGCACATTTTTATCTTAGCAAAAATACAAATATCCACATATATTTGATCACACCACCATTAGTCATACAAATCAAACAATATTGCACGCAAAGTGTAGCACCAAATATAAACTTATAATATTTATTTCATATTTATGACATGCTTGTGTATTTTCGTTACCCTGGACTAAATGAAACTGCGATCGTGATTAATTACTTTTACTACATGAAGACAAAATTGCCCTTTTATCATTTTTCAAAACTTAAAACTGAATATTGTTGATAACAAATCATTTCCTTAAAACTTTTTATCGAAGTAATTCAAACATGAAATTTTAATGTAATTAATTTAAGTAAAGCTTATACAATATATAAATATCTATTACAAGAATACAACTGACTACACGCAGCATCTCACACTGAGACGTGACCCAAAATAGAGTTGTCGTTTTTAAGTTATCCTTGGGAATACAACTTCAACTATCACCCTGACAACAAGAGAAGTAAAAAAAGCAGAATCAAAAATTTGGATTCACAATATTTTTGTTAAGTAATGAGAACTGACATGTGTTTGCCTTAATCAAATGTTTCACCCAGTGCTTTCCACTACTTCTAGAGAAAAGGAGAAGAATTTATATGTGTTACAAAAGCAGTTACACACGTGATAAAAATTGATATCAAGGTCCCAATAGAGTCTTCGCAAACATCCCTTTCTGCAGATGAAATCTCATTTCAAAAAAGACAATTACTTCCAGTAATTGTGCAAACATTTCAATTTGTCTCTGAATTTCCCATAAAAGGAGGGGGGGGTGTGTGTATAGGATGGAGTTCTCGAAAAGTAATGGAAGAAAGTTGGCGTAAGGGAAGCTTTTGGTGGAATGGGTTGTAAATTACAAAGTTATACTTGCGTTACGACAGCCGGTCGTTTTTACAGTTTTCTCTTTGAGGAAATATATTAGCAGTAAGCACGCGGATTACATGGATGGACTTGTTATTTTGGTTTAGCAGATGTCTGAAATAAAGTCTGATAAGCGCAGGCTTGAAAACAGTACAGTTAGTATTAGGAGGGATTTTATTAAAAATATATTTTAAATGTTACAAATGTGTTCTGCGTAGGATATGATTTGAAAAAAAAAATATGAGTTAAGCGTTGCTCTTCTAGTAAGAATTTAAAAATGCAGCTAGAAGGCGCAAACACTTCTGGCTATTTTCAAATCCTTGACTGGGAAACATTAGCAAGTAATGTCCCAAATGCAACTCGGGCAGTGAAATCGTCACAATAGACATTGGGAAACTATTAATCGCGTTTAAAGGCATATTTACAAGATTTATAAGCTACATACACGTTACAGTCAGTGAAAATGCACAGAAAATGGACAAATGTGCACTGAGTGTGTCCAAAAGCCGTTCATAAATAAAATTGGGTCGCCTGTACATTACAAATACGACAGTGATGAAGATTGTGATCGTGGACCTTTCAATTAGTTAACTACTGCATACAGAACTTCGCGGTAAATATGTATAATGAATATCGTGTTATATTCCTTAACAAAGAGGGCATATGACGTCATACAAATGGAATCACAAATAAATAATATTTAAAAGGGAGACGGGAAATATGGGATGATTAAATAAATATATTCTTCATGGCGGAAGGGGCAAAATTGGAGTTAAGGAATAGCAGCTCTCCTCCCGAAATTGTGGTGTCAAAATTAAATCAAATTAGCTGTCTGTCAATCGTGTAAATGACGTGCATTTACACACGCACACGCATGTATGTCTCGTTAATAATATGTTATAATTTAATCTTCCCCTACACTAAAAACCATTTTTGGATACACCCTTGTATATTTCCGTATTGGTTTGCACTACGGACAATATATTGGAGTTATCAAGAATGATATAACATGACAAGANCCCTTGTATATTTCCGTATTGGTTTGCACTACGGACAATATATTGGAGTTATCAAGAATGATATAACATGACAAGAGTTGTTTGAAATCGAGATAAATAATAATGCTGCGTTTTGCATGGAAACGTAGCCAGAGCTGTATGGATGCTGTAGGCAAACGAGATCTCTGCTATGCTGGACCCACGCGGAGGTATACAAAAAAGGGGGGGGGGTAACTTTATATCTAAGTATGTAAACAAATATTTTACTTTACTCAAGCGGCCCGCCCGCCTGCATCGTTTTCCTACATTTCTTGACCGAGAAGCGCGGGAGCTATAAGGGTGACACTGGCACGCGCTACAAGAGCGCCATCGCCGCTACGCGCAGTGCTCTGAACTGGCGCTCGGTGTTCTCGTAGTGCTGCGTGTACCCATGGGACTTTTAGCGGTGACCCTATCATTTTATTGATGAAAATGAAAAGTCTTTAGCAAAATTTAATACAGGCTCCTATCGTAGTTTGACTCGTGTCCGGCTAGTATGTTTTAAGATAAGGAAGTCTGGAAAAAAAAAACCGTTTTTAACTATATTGGAGGACTTCAAAATAATATTTACAGCATGAGCGATAACTTTAAAGTACTATTCCGTCCTCGTCTGGGGTATGGCGTATTTTCGTAGGTTAACATATCGGGGGCACGTTTAATAGTTTCGTCAAAAAACCAGTATTGCGAACACACTGCGACGTAGTTCAAGAGCCAGGCAGACGGACCCCTTAAGGAACCAGTATGTCATTAGAGTTTTGGGATGCTACTCTCGAAGATGTTTTACCGTAGGTCTTGTTGATGAATTTTGTGTTTGAATGTCACTACAAAACTTATTATGTCAACAGTTTATAACATATCAACTCTCGAATCTCTAAACTTAAATCACACATTCCTTTAAAAAAAAAAAAAAAAAAAAAAAAAAAGAGCCTTCCATCAACACTCCGTGAAGTGAGTCACTCTTATTATCACGCACAAATGTTTTTTTTTTTAATTTAATACGCGCTGGTGCCTAACCTCCTATGCGTCTGATTCGAAGTAACAAACGGTACCTCGAAAATGCAGCATTGGGTCGAAAGATAGTATTCAAGTATGAAACACGGTCGCTGTCTAGTTTTTAATGCTCATGTCAGTAGAGGCCAGAAAAATTCATAAGTTCAGAGACAAGTTGGTGATGGGTTTCACAGTGTTATGCACAGTCAAACAGATGCCAATTGGCTNAGAGCCTTCCATCAACACTCCGTGAAGTGAGTCACTCTTATTATCACGCACAAATGTTTTTTTTTTAAATTTAATACGCGCTGGTGCCTAACCTCCTATGCGTCTGATTCGAAGTAACAAACGGTACCTCGAAAATGCAGCATTGGGTCGAAAGATAGTATTCAAGTATGAAACACGGTCGCTGTCTAGTTTTTAATGCTCATGTCAG
Source organism: Clitarchus hookeri (assembly GCA_002778355.1). Lineage (NCBI taxonomy): Eukaryota > Metazoa > Arthropoda > Insecta > Phasmatodea > Phasmatidae > Clitarchus > Clitarchus hookeri. The sequence continues at coordinate 114,814 of NQII01000356.1, forward strand.
TAGAGGCCAGAAAAATTCATAAGTTCAGAGACAAGTTGGTGATGGGTTTCACAGTGTTATGCACAGTCAAACAGATGCCAATTGGCTGCTTGCAGTCAGAACGGAAGGAGATAATTCGGCTTACATTTTTTTGCGTGTTTATTATTATGGTCTGTTAACGGTAAACTGAGCACTTTTGAGAGCCCTGCTTAAGATCTTCTTGTATGTTATATTAATATTACTATCCGCCTAATCACTTTATTTATTCGTCGGTAAAGTAACACTGTGAAATTATTAGAAAAAAAAGTTTACAAATGTGCTCATTCTTACACTTATATGAATTAAAGAATAAGCAAAATAAACCACTTCACTATTCACAAATGTTTACGTAACACTATTAATTCAACGTTACGACATGGAACTATGTTATCTCCGTCGTTACCAACTTAAAGGGCGCATGCCAGTCACTGTGCCGGTTAAAATATATACAAGTATGGGCAGTGAATTTTTCAAAGGTTGATTTCAAAAGTGCTCAATTAAACGCGAACAGTATACAGCTCGTGTTTGTCCAGTAGGTGCCGAATAACGCGTGGCCCAACGGCAAAAATGAAAACAATGTACAAGTTTTTGAATTCTAACTTGGCCCAAAAGTAATATAGGAGTTTTTCAGGTCGCTATATATTAAAAACTCATTAAAATTCAAGATAAAGTAAGATTGTTGTTACAAGCCGCTATTTTTTTAGCAATGGTCAGTACGTTAAACAAGCCAAAAAAGTTATTAAAAATGTAAAAGTGAAAATCCAACGGTGGCTGGAAAATGGCTTATGTGAAAATTCCACACCATCGGTGAGTTTTTAAACCTTGATATCGTGTGTGGTGCCACCGTGGTATAATACACTGAAGAGCCAAAAAAAACTGGTACACCTGCCTAATATATTGTAGGGCCCCCCGAGCACGCAGAAGTGCCACAAGATGACGTGGCATGAACTCGACTAATGTCTGAATGTATGCAGGAGGCAATTCACACCATGAATCCTGCCGGGCAGTCCACAAATCCAATTTGAGAAAGGGTTGCACGACTGTCACGTTTAATGATTCTCGTCAGTCGTCGTTTGTCACGTTCTTTCACGATCTTTTTCCGGCCGCAGCGATGTCGAAGATGTGATGTTTTACCGGATTCCCGATATTCACGGTACACTCGTGAAATGGTCGTACGCGAACATGCAAATGTTATCGCTACCTCGAAGATGATATGTCCCATCTCTCGTACGCCTACTATAACACCACGTTCAAACTAACTTAAATCTTGATAACCTGCCATTGTAGCAGCAGTAACCGATCTAGCTGCCGACCGCATCGCGTTACTCTGATTGGTTCCATACCTCTGTTATTTGCATACGCACGCCTATACCAGTTTTTTTTTTTTTTGCTCTTCGGTGCATATACGATGAGTCTCAATTTAACCGATGAACTCCGCCTGCATATTCTACATGACAAAAAATTCGAAAACACACACACACACGATATATACATAAATGGCCTGTGACCAATGGCCTAAAATGCTTCCTGAGGGCGGTCCACCCCTTTTAAATTGCGGCTAAAATACAAGTTTAATTCAAAATATTACACAAAGTACTTAAAGTGGAACAATGATCTTCAGGATATGTAGTTGAACTAATATATACACTACGTACGCCTGCCAAGCAACACCCGCTCACAGTAAGTATGTTCAATGTTACTCACATGTCAGGTGCAATCACCAAATAATTTCGAAATTTATACTTGAATTTCTCTAAAACGGAGCGGTTAAAGGTGATAAAACAAATCGACCTTTAACGTTACTTTTAACGCGCCAATTAATTATTCGTCATTGAAAAGCAATCAATATTTGGAATAACGAACTTGTATGCAACATAAAGGGCGCAAACCCTATTTTTTTTTCTGAAGCATCATTTAATAACAACGACGGGATTTACAGTGGTTGTAGATATTCGCCCATTATTCTGAAGATCCTGTTCCATTTTAAATATTTTTTTGGGAAATTTACATTCAACTTGTATTTTAGTTTCAACTTCAAAGGAGGATACCGCTAATAGGAAGCGTTTTAGACCGTTGGCCGTATATGTTTTCGGATAATTTTTTCATAAGGAATATTCAGACAGAGTTTGTCGGACGAATTAAAACTCATCCTGTATAAATGGTAACTTTACAATTTCCGAACACACCCTCTAAAACATCACCCAATGTATGGCATAATCGGTCGTTAGCTTAAGGAATCTCATGTAACAAGCGTTTTATCCTTTCGTTGGCAATAATTAAACTTTCTTTATAAAAGAAAACGTTTAAGTTATATTCTTGTCTAAAAATTATATTTATTTCGAAATCAGTATGTCATCAAATATAGTTATTTACACACCATTAATAAAAGTTATTTATTGCCATATTTATTGCCATATTTATTGCCATATTTATTGCCATATTTCGTTATAATAGACCTATGTATATATGTGTCAAAATGTGTATGTATGTACTGTATATACTTTTGTTTGTTCTCTATACACTTCTACATTGTTCGACTGACCTACACCAAATTTGGCACGGAAGCCCTTCAGTACCCAACTGAAAATACTGTGTAGGCCAAAATGGGCTCCCCCCCGGCCCGGTGGGACAGGAAACCCCTACAACGGCGTCGTGTATCTCGCATAAAAATGCTTATTTTCGATTATCTGTCCTTCGCGCAAGTACAGTGTGTTGGTTTATAACTATTTACGCTTTGTTGACATGTGGTAGAAGGATTACATAGTGAACAGCCCAATAATAAAGCTTAAGAAAAACTCGCAAGCTGGAGGGCCCAGCTTCGATTCCTGGTCCAGCCGTGCGTTTTCGAAATCACCCGAGACGAACGCCAGAATGTTTCCACAATATCAGTCGTGGCCGACCCATTTCGTGCCGCTGGCTGCCCTAAATCCTGGGTCTGCAATAGCCATGCCGTCAACGAGACAAGCGCCGTAGGTGAGTAATAATATGTATAATATAAACTTGGTGGTTTATGAGTGGACGTCCGAAAACTTCCGAGAGTTCATCTGATGGTTAGGTTAAAATTAGTTCCGTATACAACCCCAGGGGCTGTAATTCGTTCACTGTATTTCGAGGTTTTGGAGAGAATTTTCCCCAGTTCCTTTTACTAATGTTTGTACTGTAGAAGAGCTCAAAATATGAGCTGGCATGCATGTACTCTGTCTCAATGTTCCTGTTATTATTTCTTGTAAATGGTCAAATTTGTAAATAAACAACTATTAAAACAAACAAAACAAACATTCGTTCACTGGTTGGTAAAGGCCGTTTCACGATAAAATGGGAACTTTTGAAATCAACTTTAGTAAAAAGGTCACTGCACAATAACGGGCGCGCCGAGTGCCGTGCGCCCAGTAAAATTAGTAACGCCGTAGGGAAAGTAGTTCCATGGCTTAACGTCGAATTAAAAAGTGTCAGGGAAACATTTGCGATGCATTTAATGATTTCTTTCACGTTCTGTTTTTTTAATGCACCTAAGTGTAATAATTAGTTTATTTGAAAATACTTACTTTTCTAATAATTTCATAGTTTCACTTGACCGACGCATTAATAAAGTGGTAAGGTCCATGACAGTATTGATTTTAAATAAGGCGGAATAATAAACAACGTGCATACATACAAGTATATCTAAGCCGAGTTTTCAATAGTGCTCAGTTTACTGTGAACAACTTATACCTTCATGATGGACACGTAATACTGCATACTTCGTCGTACTTGACTCACTCAAACTGTTTATACACGTGTATTGCTGGTTCACAGCCCTGCAGGGTATGTCAGGAAAAAAAGTGGCTCAATAAAAAAGGCAGTAAGAAATTTAGAACTAATTCAAAAAAATTCATAAATTTGAAATGGAGGGGGTAATCTCGCTTAAGTTATATCTAGGGGCAAGATATTGTTGAATTATTTTAAGGCAAATTTTGTTTTTTAAATATAACGGATTTTGGTGTCATTGGTGTTATATCGGAATTACTAAAATTATGCGTTATTTAGATCCAAAATTTACTGTGTTATATCAAAGCAAATATTATTATTAAGAATTGTAGATCATTTACCAGTAATTTACCTTTATATGGATGTATGCATAACATTTTTTAACTTTAATGCAACTTTATAACCAAGAGTAAGCATTTTATTAGAACTAAGATAACATAGCGCATTGCCGTAGAATGAAAAATCACTTTTTAGGGTTTTAATTTTTCTTTAACTCATGTTCGGGTTCCTAGACAGTGTGGAATTTTTGTCGCAATATTACACAAATAGCTTGAATATGGTTTTATAGAGAAAAAACATTCCATCCTGGAAATTAAATTTTTTTTTTTTTATTTGCTACTACAAATTCGCTTTTTTTTATTAAATTATTATTTTATTATTATCTACACGGTATCCGATACTTACCGCTGTTTTTCAACCAACTTGACTGATAACTTTAGATTAATTTTTTCTCATCATCTGAAAATTTAAATTATTCTTACTATTCATGGTTTATACATTTTTGGATACAAATTGTTGGTCATTGTTTTGCACAAAAAAAGTTCATTTTAATAAAATTCCATTTTATTTTGTGTATTTACTTAAATTTCGATATTATACTGTGTATTAACATGTATTTCGGTGGTATTTCGGTTGTATCACTATTCACAGTATAGCATTGGCTCTAGTCATATCTTATCACCGCTTAAACTCGCAAAATTGCTGGGTCTCTATTTATAAGCACGGCATTGGTGCACAGTGGCTGTGGGTGCAAGTTCAGGGAAAGCCACTGGCCGAGGTTTTCTTCCGTTAGATGCTCATCTTTGCAATTCGTGTATGTGCATTAAGGCACGCTATGCGAAAATAATAAAATAAATAATTAAACCTCTCTACTTATAATTATCTAAACTCGAACTTCGTATTGCGTACAACAAATTGAAAGGAATTTAAAAATCAACTATCTGGCCCCTGGTAACGAATGGATACGTTGCCTCGACACTGTACCTATGTTGTAAGCCTCTGAATCCCCCCCCCCTCCCGCCACAATAAGAACCCCTTGTTCCACGTGATGTTGCATATGAGAAGAGGGGGTGAATACGAGAACAGCCTCTGTAAAAGCTGTGAGATCATCGTTTCGTAAGTGGGCGCCAGTAGTGTTATTAATTTTGGACATTGTATAATAATGGTAATTCAATATTCCTTTCTCTACTTTTACGCCTAAGGTACCTTTATCCTGGATGGGATACATTACTGTAAAAACAGTTCCAAAATTACTGCAACAAAAATCTATGGTTTGTAGAAATTAAAGAAACAAGCTGTTATATGATCTACGCATGTCCACTCGGCAACAACTTCTGCATTAAAAGTCGACGAAACAAAACGTAACACACTTACAAGTCAGCACAGCATAAGATGATGGGATTATAAGCATTTGCAAAGATGCAAGCCAATGCGAAAACTGCAAAAAAAAAAAGATCTCAGTAACCTTTGTTAATTATAATTATAATGATGGAAGTTTTTAACGTATACATAAACTAGAAAATGTATAAGCTATTCACGATTAAGTTAAAATTCGAGAACATATTTACATTTCATTAATAAGTTCTTGACTTTTTACAACAAGCGGATAGCACACACAATTGAAACTACGCACAAATATACTAAACAACTCATAAAATGTAAATTTTATATAATCGTGCATTGCCAGTTATTATTATGAAAACCGATGTTATGACGTGGAAAACGAAAAATTTCTGTAAAAGGGGTGAAACCGGGACATTTATACAGCTTAAACAAGGGTGAGCATCTATGTATTGAACTACAAAATCAAAATCACATTTTACGGTTTAATATTTTCCTGACACAGAAGTGGAATTTTCCATGTGAATGCACACAAAAAAAGGTAAACATTTGACGATTATTATTTCTTTTATTATAAATTTACGTCTGTTTGTACTAATAAAAAATTCCCTCCATTTTCAGTTTTTTTTTTTTTTACCGTTCATAATGTCTATCAAGTATGGCCCGTTGATCAATTAGGTCGCAAATTTTTCCCATCTCTATAAAATGTGCAGCTCTGAAAGTATTATACCTTTTATGTTCCACACTCCGCACACTGCTGTGTTACAAACCATTTTTATCGTCCATTCCAGGTTACTTCCAACTCTTCTGAAGCCCTGCGTAAGTTCTACTTCCAGCATATTCCTCCACCTCACGCAAACTAAGCTTAACCAAGTCTAGAAAATTACGCTAGAGGGACAACACACCGCATTGTTGCCAACTCAGCTAGGTAATATTTTGCGTAAGAACTATTTCTTACACGGCATTACCAACCGCACATTAATTGTAGATGAAATATTATAATTTGTGTATAGAATGTAAGTAAATGTGCAATTTAACTAAAAAATTAGGTACTTTTATGTTGACAGAAGTATAAAACGCTTGTGATACATTGTATACATGGGGTAATTTTTCCAAGTTTTTTTTTTTTTTTATTGTGAAGAAACCGCGAATAGACGTTATAAAATACATCAGCGCAAACAAACCAAAAGTTATTCCTTCAGGCTTTCTTGAAGCACATATGTGATTGTTCGTGAAAACGCACTTTCCACAAATTACTCACTATTTCCCCCAGTCTTCATGGGTGGATTACCAAGGGGAGGGGGGAAAGGGACAAACACGCATCCCCTCCCCCTTACCAAGATCTCAACCTTGCTCCAGAACTTGTATGATGTGCTGGCACCGTTGCACGAGAGAAGTAAGCGCAACACAATTTTTTCTTAATTTATTTCCGCGGTTGTTACAACGGTTGTAACATTCGATCATCGTTCGTTAACGGTGGTCGGTTTTTGCTGCGCTCAAGAGCACCATTTGTGTATTATATGTATCACTGTACGTACCTTCCTTTATTTGCTCGCTACTCGCTCTTCTCTTTGTAGAACCGGTTTGTTAATCTTTTTTTTTTTTTTCATGGCCGATATCGTTGAAGTATTATGCAAAATTCTTAGATCTAAGTTTGATATTTATAATTCCGAAAAAGTTATGGTTGTCACTCGTACTCGATAAAATTCCGATTTGCTTGTCATCTGCAGACATCGACTTCGTGGTATCGATAGATAACGTTAATGAGCTGAAAATTATTAAGATTAAACATAACGAAAAAATGTTAGCTCCTGTCTGGATGTCACCGATCAGTATTTTATAATGTATCTGACGAAGTAAGTGTATTTAAATAATTATATTCAGAAAATAGTATTGTAACTTGTATGTTAATTCTGAACTGGAACAAAAACTAAAAATCGTGGCAGCTTATTTTCTAATTCACAAACAATTTTTGGAATCAGGAAAATTTACGTAAAATATCTGGTGATTAAATACTGTGAAATGATCTGCTAAACAGCTTCGCGAAACCTTCAGAAATTCTTCCAGAGTCGTAACAGAGCGAAAATTATTGCACTAAAAAGGCGAATCCAATAACGGCAAAGAAACGATCTCGTGAGAATAAAGAAGATAGCCATTTTCTGTGCGGCGCCTTCTTCAGCGAGGACTCGCCTTGCCTCGCCCCTTCCCCTCGCGCTAGTGTAATCACTTCGCCTATTCTTTCTTCCTCCGCCGTATTTCACTCGATAGTCCCCTGATAACATCTTACCTCTCCTCTCTCCTCTCGCGGTCGCTCTGCATCTCCGACTTCGTTCCTTTCGCATTTCGCAACGAAACCTGACGCCAGAAGCAACTATGGTCTTATTTTTCTTCACACTTTTCGATTCAAGCCTTTGGAAAAATAATCCTGTGCATTACGTGTTTGGTTGTTTCTTGAACATGCAATGCAGTGCAAACGTTTTATAATTGTGTTAATATATAAGTACCTTATTTCTTGTTAAATTGAACTTTTACTTACATACATATATTATCTTTCATTAGTAACTGATATGAATAAATACAGAGAAATGAAAGGTGTGTTGGCAATGTCTAGTAAGAAATAGTTCTTATGGAAAATAATATTACACTGAGCGCGCACGAACCCGGGTGCGGTGTCCCTTTGGTGTAATTTTCTATACTTAATTAAGCTTTGTTTGCATGAGGCGGAGGAATAGCCTTGGGCTTCAGAAAAGTTTGAAGTAACCGTGAAGAGCCGATAGCTGCCATCTCTTACGTCCTAAACTAATGGCATTGCCAGTTGTTTTAAAAAGTGGTTCTGCTAAGATTCCTCTATTATTGCAGAACCCTCATTGCATCCTTCATCTTTCATCTTAAAGTAGGAAGACAAGTGTAATAATTTGTGTGAATATGCCATTTAGGGCGTTTCTGGGCAGGATTTCTTTTTCAAGCTTTTCTGGAATTTTTCTCGTCAAGAGCTTAAAATTATGCGACAGTATACCTGACTGGCAACTGGCATCTGAAGTGCGGGAGTTTCGATTGCTTGCCGACTGGACTGCAGTTTCCGCTTCCTACCTCCACTTCCCGAAGTGTTTGTCTATCCTCTTTACAAACAAAACTGGATTAGGAGAAATACCAATAACAGAATTAGAAGTAGCAACAAGTTCATTNCATCCTTCATCTTTCATCTTAAAGTAGGAAGACAAGTGTAATAATTTGTGTGAATATGCCATTTAGGGCGTTTCTAGGCAGGATTTCTTTTTCAAGCTTTTCTGCAATTTTTCTCGTAAAGAGCTTAAAATTATGTGACAGTATACCTGACTGGCAACTGGCATCTGAAGTGCGGGAGTTTCGATTGCTTGCCGACTGGACTGCAGTTTCCGCTTCCTACCTCCACTTCCCGAAGTGTCTGTCTATCCTCTTTACAAACAAAACTGGATTAGGAGAAATACCAATAACAGAATTAGAAGTAGCAACAAGTTCATTNTGTCTATCCTCTTTACAAACAAAACTGGATTAGGAGAAATACCAATAACAGAATTAGAAGTAGCAACAAGTTCATTAATTGCAAAAGTCTTCCAACATATAATGTCTCTTGAATCACAACAGTACTGTGTCTGGTATTAATTATTTGAGTCAGATTTGTATTCTCGACGTAGGCTTAAGTTTTAACTAGGAGATGCGATTTGGATTTTTAGGAACAACCAACCATGCTTACCACTACAAGCACATAATCCAGTACATGTCTATGTGTATTTTGCTTAATAAATTGTAATATGAAATATGTATTTTATTTGCATACCCCAGATCCCTTTAACATGTTCGAAAACAGGTTTCACCTTGAACGTCAGTTGCAAGATGGGACGTGCAGCACTGCTCCCGGAAGTTCTTATCAGTTCTCCCCGCAAAACTTTCTACACAGAAAGACTATATAATGTTATTAGTTTCTTACTTCTGATTATCGACGGCCATCGGAACACTCTCGCCACGGTAGATTATCTGCATCAAGTGTCGCTTGCAATTTGCCAGTGAATCTGCCGGGGGTCAAAACTGTCCTTTCAGACGTGTTTCAGCCGGCTTCGTCCCGTGTTACGACACACGTGCGCGTGTTTATTATCAAAGAAACGCAGTTGGCTGCACTGTAGCCCTACGATATGATCGATCCTTCCCATCAGCACTTAGCTCTATCCGCCACAGGCCACGTCACGCCAGAAACGGCCAGAAACGTACACAAATAAAAGAACACTTCATTGCTAATTTAAAAATAGAGACACCGCAGAAGTTATCAATATAACTACTTTCCTCTGCACATGTATTCAAGTAAATTTGATGAAGTAGGTCCTCCTCCAAGACTGAGATAAAAGAAACACGTGCGTTAAAATAAAATACTTAAGTTGTCATCATTTTTAAGATATGCGTCTGACACACAAAACACGTCAGTTTACATGGCCCGACATAGTAATACTTGTTTGCCCAAATCTGGTTTGGACCGGTTGATTGTTTCCCGAGATATGGCATAAAATTAGAGCTATTTTACAAAATAGTGGAAAGAGGCTCTGTGTAGACACTATAAATGGTTAGACTACCGCCAGAATACAAAATTTGATTAAACTTGGTTACATGGTTTCACAGCTATAGTATACTAATCAAAATATGTTTATACGGCCGTCATTTTAGAAATCAGTGCTTGACCTACTTAAAACATGTCAGTTTACGCGGAGTACCGTAATGTTTCTTATTTGCCAAATTTAGTAGCAATCGGCTGATTTTTTTTCTTCGAAATATGATACAAAGACTTAACTAATTGTTTAATGTGGAGCTATGTTTACAAAATGGTGGACAAGAGAGACTATGTATTGGCAAATCTAATGCTTGTAGTTGATTATTTCAGAACACCAAGTTTGGTCGTTTTTGGTCAGAGTATGGTATATANTTGGCAAATCTAATGCTTGTAGTTGATTATTTCAGAACACCAAGTTTGGTCGTTTTTGGTCAGAGTATGGTATATCTATACAAAATTAACCGAAACCATACATATGGCCACCACGTTGAAAATGTATGTATTGTGCATTTAAATAGCTTATGTTAGCATGACATACCATAGTATGACATACCGGCGCACAAGGGACGACTTTTCCTGCGAGTTTTGCTAAGATATTATTTAAGAACTGGACAAAGAGCTACGCAACTTGGTTGCTCACGGCCCCCNTTGGCAAATCTAATGCTTGTAGTTGATTATTTCAGAACACCAAGTTTGGTCGTTTTTGGTCAGAGTATGGTATATATATACAAAATTAACCGAAACCATACATATGGCCACCACGTTGAAAATGTATGTATTGTGCATTTAAATAGCTTATGTTAGCATGACATACCATAGTATGACATACCGGCGCACAAGGGACGATTTTTCCTGCGAGTTTTGCTAAGATATTATTTAAGAACTGGACAAAGAGCTACGCAACTTGGTTGCTCACGGCCCCCCTCACTGCTTTTGTCGCACACGGTGTGGGTTTCTCTGCGAGCTACTCTGTCTACTGGTAACGCAGGCAGTCATAACCATTTTTAAAAACTGGAGAAAATAATTAACTCTGTATGGCGAAGAAAGATTGCTATAATTACACTTCTTCTGGTTTTGGTTCATAAAAATAAAAATTGTAGACGAAATAAACGACTGTGGACAAGAGAATTGTTAGCCTGAAAGAACGGAAACTGGCAAATCCTTTCCAAAGAATTCGGGTGAGTACACAGATAACCTCAAAACTGTATACAACCTGCGAGCATACAAAGTTTAGTTGAAATTGGTTACAACGTTATATAGAGATTGCATAGTAATCAAAATGTTTATATGGTACAAATGGAAAAAAAAGTGACTGACCCACTTTAAAAGTTAATGGTTTATATGGCGTTCCATAGTATTTCTTGTTCGCCAAATTTAGTAGGAATCTGTTGATTATTTCTCGAGAAACGATACAAAGCTATATTTTAATGTTGCACTAACTTACAAAATGGAGGATAAAAATTATATGTACCAGCATACTTATTACTTGTAGTTGACACTTTCAGCGCCCCAAGTTTGGTTAAAATTGGTTAAACCTAATTACCCTAAAATAGTTATAAGGCCGCCATGTTGGAAATAATTGCCTTATCCATTAAAATCGTATATGGTAATATGGTCTACCATGGTATTAGTTACAGTGAAATCCAAATGAGAAAATAATGCGCAGAAGTCGAGAACGCGTATGGCGAGTCGGGAGAGTTCATTGACGCTTCACGAAGAGGTGCGGGTGTTCAGTTCAGTAGTAAGAGCGGCCGAGAGCGGTTGGGCGAGAGCTGCTCCGCGTGTGCATATTGTCTGTCGAAGAAACGAACGTCGCACAGCGCGAGATATTTAACAGCGCGGTAGTAGGAGCGACGTTATCAGTTTGGTACGTATTGTCTATTCGCGGTTTCTTCAAATTTTTTAAATCAACCCTTTGAAAAATCATCTCATGTATGACGTGTTCGGTGATTTCCTAAATATGCCATGTATCAAAGCGTCTTATACGTCTGTTATCTTATACGTCTGTTAATATACAAATGCCTTATTTTTGATTAAATTGAAATTTGACTTAAATTTCACCTATAAATTATATTATTTCATTTATAAAGAAAATATGTATAAAAACAGCTAGGAAACAGGTATGTTGGTAATGCCTACTAAGAAATAGTTCTTATGCAAAATACTATTACGATGGGTGCGCACGAATGTGGTGTAATTGTATAGGCTGGTTAGGCTTTGTTTTCACAAGGCGGAGGAAAATCCTGGAAGTAGAACTTTAGCAGGGTTCCAGGAAAGTTGGAAGTAACTGTGAATGGACTATATTGCGCCAGCAGTGTCACGTGGTTTTCCTCCCTCCAGCAGCGAGCTCTCGAGAGAGCCCTCCCCTACACTGCCACCCCTACGTTCCCTCTTTCAAAGCTGCGCGAAGATTATTTTCTCATTTGAACTCTACTATACCTGCGAAGTTTGGCGGGAATATCTTCGGTAGTTTTCGAGATAAGTAATTTAATGTAGTGCTATCCTCCAAAAAGGCGGATAAATAACAATACACCTCCTTAAATTAGTTGCACGTTGAACTGCCTAAATACCTAATTGTGTCTAAATTGGTAAAATGGTTCCCGAGATATTAAATATCACTCTAAACTTTAAACTGGTCGCTATTTTGAAAATAAACACAGGGCAAGGTAGAAAACTACAAAAATCGGATGTTCGTATTCTGAGTTTGATGAAATTCGGTTCACGGGTTCGAAAGTTATTAGGTATGGCGACATACAACCCAAGCAGACATAAGCTTAGGTATCTTTCCAAGGAAAGTAGGCTGAAAATCAGAAAATATATGTATAGTAATCCTGTTTAAGTAATATAGACTTTTGTGTAGATACTTTGATAAAATGCAGTATTGTAAAAATTAAAATATGTTTGGCAGGCAGAGATGTATGATCAAAGTAAATATTTTCTGCGTACTTGGCGAACTTTCTATAAACACGTTTGTCGGAAAACACACGAACGACTGAAAAACATAGATTTAAACAAAGTTCTATTGTCGTGCTGTTTTGGAGTTTAATTTGCGTCTTTAAGGATCATAAGTAAGAGAACTGCAGGTGAAACTGACAGGCTTACCGACAGTTTGATTGCCTTCACGAGCAAGACAGCGAAATTTACCTGAGATTTCAAGAGGCCAAATTGTTATTTAATTGATGGAAAATGTATAGCAAAGTTCAATGTTCTAACTTTTTTGAGTTTTGCACAAACAAATCAGCACGTTTTCATGTTTCCGTTACGTTGCTTCGCTGTAAATTATTTTTATATTACTATGAAAGACGAATGCCTGCATTGCCTGAAGTGTATGTTTACACAATACTTGTACACCGAGTTATCTACCCTCCGAGTGGCTGATTGACAACCCCTTAACTAGTCCTCGTATCTGGCACACGAACGGCTTTGCAGAGTATTTGACAGATACTAAACACCTCGCTTTCAAGAAATCGCATAAATCTTAGACATTATTTTTAAAGCCATTCAAAACAGCGAATATGTACAGAATGTTCGGAAATTTAACGCCCAAACTGCGGGAGGTAATTCCTTATGAAACATAAAGTCGAAAATATACAGGACACTATAAATCTAAACAGAATATTAAAGGAGACATGAGCCTGTGAAAATTTGGTTTTGAAAACGTATTTTCGCCGAATGCCATGTACTTTCTGCCAGCGGTAGGGATGGCGGTTGAATATGGGACACGCCCATTTGGCGCGCAATGGAGCGTGTACTAGTGAAGGGCATGTCGTCGATGTGCTGGCGTATCACTTCCTCAAGCCGAACAGTGCACACAGGCCGAGGACGACCAGTATCACGTATGTGTCTCTGCAATGTGGGAAGCTACCTTTCTGCTGCGGACTTTGTAGGCATTGTTCAAGGCATTCGGCAAAATTACGTTTTCAAAACCCAATTTTCATAGTCTCATATCTCCTATAATACTCCGTTTAGGTATATGGTGTCCTGCATATTTTCGACTTTGTGTTTCATAAGGAATCACCTCCCGTAGTTTGGGCGTTTAATTTCCGAAAATTCTGTATACATGCATACACATGTGTATATATACATATGTGCACATATAAAGTAATTTTAAGACTTCCAGACTACATCTTAAAAAATTCTACGCGAATATTTGCCAAAACAGTACAGATCTCCGCGCTGAAATTTTCTACAAACATCCCACCAATAAAATTACAGGATCATCGCTCAAAGTCAAATNCTCCCGTAGTTTGGGCGTTTAATTTCCGAAAATTCTGTATACATGCATACACATGTGTATATATACATATGTGCATGTATGTATACATATAAAGTAATTTTAAGACTTCCAGACTACATCTTAAAAAATTCCACGCGAATATTTGCCAAAATAGTACAGATCTCCGCGCTGAAATTTTCTACAAACATCCCACCAATAAAATTACAGGATCATCGCTCAAAGTCAAATNAGTACAGATCTCCGCGCTGAAATTTTCTACAAACATCCCACCAATAAAATTACAGGATCATCGCTCAAAGTCAAATGTAGCGCGTCAAAAAAACGTGACAGTTAAGTGCTTTGTCTGTAGTGGCAAAAGGGGGCAAAAGTGTCCTTGATGTCGTGTTTCAGTATTACTTTAATCGCTACCCTATTTCCGGGTCTTATACGCGGTAAATAGCGCCAGTTGGACGGGCATCTCAACGATGTTGGGTAATAACAATTCTTTCGCTATTACAGTTATTTATTATATATAATTATTATTAATTTTTGCTAAGTATTTATTTTTAAGCTTGTGGCATTACACGTGATGTAATTTCCTACAGAGAGATCATTTTAGGGTTAGTATTTTGCATAGTCACGTGTGAAAACCACTATTTTACTGTTTTTGGAGCACACGAAATCAAGCCATTTATAAAAATTAAAACAAGCCAATATAGAACATTTCGCCTTAATTCGTTTATAAAGGGTTTTCCTATAAAAAAAATGTTAACAGAAACTCAAGGTTAGCCACAGATACTAAACATTTACAAATTTCCGTATACTCGATAATTAAAATAAACACGATCAGTTTTCTCTAAGTGGTTACATACACCTTTAGGTTGCTCATGGAATTAATTCTCAGAGTAAAATTATTGTGCTTCTGCAAGTATGATAGTTTTTGTCATCAACATCTTTAAAGAAGACCGTAAAAATTGTTATTTCGATATGTGATTATGCAAAAGCTGTGTAAACCAAACAAAATCTGTTTTAAATTACATAACTTTAATAGTATATCATATCCGGTTTACGAAACACATTTTTTATTTTTTATTTTCTTTGAAAAAAAAATTATTTTTCAACAAAAGCCCAAAACTTATTATTTTGTTACACATTTCCTATTGTTCCTCTCACTCAAGTTTCGTGGTTTCGTATGAGTCACGCACTTTAGACAGCAAACTCTCGTGGTCGGAGAAGGCAACGACGTACTCTTGGCGCCGCAAGTGCTGGCGGGTGGATTTTCGATTTCAATTTTCTATTTATAAAGTGCTTTGATTTTTCTGAATAGTAATGATACATGAATAAACAGGAATCAAGATACAATACAATGCATGCCAGCGTGTGCTGGCGGGTGGATTTACCACGAGCAAGGTAGCGGCCGGTGAGGGGAGAGGTAGCTGCGCGCGCAGCCTGCCGCAGCCTGAATGCCATGATAAAAACATTAGTCTCCGTATCATCAGTTGCACGTTTGCCGACGCGCGACGAATATTTTTTGTAATAGTTTGTGTACAGCCGGGCTGTTACTAATATCGGCTGTCGCCGGCGGCCCAAACGCAGGTATCTAGGGAGGTGAGCCTCCAGAACTTGTGGTACTCACAGTATGTGTAATGTAATGTAATTAAGTCGAGCATGTTTTCAGGGTTTCAATTAAGCCGTGACAGAGAGTTCTCGCACGGGTAATTTAATTATTTTTTTAGAATCTACAGGTGTGACTAGTTATAACAGGTTGCGCCAAGAGAGCGCANTATATATTGATTTATTTAGGTAAAACTAGAAACTCTTTCAAAAACAGCTCACCATCCGATACTAAACGGTTCTCATACTTCTTTCCCCAAAAATTTCAAAGCACTTTTTTTGTCCTCGCACTTTACTAGCTGTCCAGTTTTCACCAGGATTCGACGTCCAAAACATCCATATCGTACTATTAACGCGAATTATTCAGTAATGGGGAAAACACTGGTAGAAAATAGAACTTCCAGTACGGTGGAGTTGATAAAAAAAATTGTTGCAAGAATCGCATTGTGGGTTTTCAACCCATCCCACTTACACATGTTTTTATTTATTTAGTTACACCATCGCCAGAGACGCAGTGGCTAGCGCGAGAGAAAGAGGAGCGGTTTTTATGTTTCTTCGCGAGCCAATGCCGTATATTGTACGCAGGGAATCCTGCATTATAAATTGTCTCTGGCAGGCATCCCTATGTGAGAAAAAAGAAGACAAGACACTGCAGAAGCAAGAAGGGGCTTGCCAAGCGAACTTTGGCAACAAAGCTGCGTTCTCTAGCAATGTGTCGACTTGGCCCCGATCTCTTAACTCCTCATGGACTCCAGTATTATGCCAATAACTCTTCTGTGTTTTTTT
This sequence comes from Clitarchus hookeri, assembly GCA_002778355.1. NCBI lineage: Eukaryota > Metazoa > Arthropoda > Insecta > Phasmatodea > Phasmatidae > Clitarchus > Clitarchus hookeri. The sequence goes on from NQII01000356.1 coordinate 131,391, forward strand.
TTCTCTCCTTCCTGTCTTGCTGCAGTGTCGAGATGTAATGCATCCAGTTGCTAGGGTCCAGAATTCTGGACACAAAACGAGGACGTTACGGCAGTGGCAAATGTATTAACGAAGCAGACCCCAATACCAAAAACAACTAAAATGCATATTATACAGTCTTAAACAATATAATCGTGCCGTTTATGGTTGGTTCAGACAGACGAGAGGTTTATAATGGCACCCGACAGTAACTTACCATTAGATACCTAGAAAATTCGTCACTTAGTGGTAGACGGGACTTCAAATGCTTGGAATTTTTTGTTACTCGTGACTTGACTGCAGTTTATATTACACGATATTGTCTTTAAGCCAACAATAAACTTATAACGAAAAAACTGAATTACACGCAGCTTCATGAAAGTAAATATTAGCTTGTCGCAAGCACAAAGGGCAATTAAAAAAATGGCACTGGTTTCAAGCTTGCAGAAAATGGAGTTGCCTAGCCTGTTAGCAACGGAACTCAAAAACGCTTGTCCTATTCGTACAATAAGTACACCTAATGTTTGTTTTCCAGTGACTGGAGATACGTTAATTTCGTGAATTATTTCGCCGTCAGCCTATACATGCTCGAGTCACTACTCTTTATTCATTGGCTGCTGGGATAGTGAGAGGCTTCGTTTTAATTCGACTAGGCTGCATGTGATATGGTCACGACATTCCTCCCTGTTTTTTTCTTGCTGAAGAGCCGTCCAGGGAGTGTCCAAACATCTGTGGTCCAATCATGAAAGGAACACACTATTATACTTTCTTGAAGTCTAACCTGTCACTGAAATAATTCGCGAAATTCATGGATACTCTACCAGTAATTGCGCGAGTAAAAAAAAAAAAAAAAAAAGAAACAATCAGCACAACAAGAGATATGGGATAATGGGACGAATCACACGTTAGAAATACGGAATCGGCAATACTGGCGTATTTGTGGCAAATGTTAAGAAAAATTTCATTATTCTCTTCTGAAAGCAATTTTCTTCACAGATATCGACGAGTTCAGTGAAAAATAGTGTTTCTATGTATCGTATACGTGAAGTGCACAATGCCAGTATTGGGCGATGATTAAGGACAGGTGTTTTTCGCGAAAGCATTTACGGTCATGCTAGACTTCAATATCCTACGTCCACAATCACAACTTCCTTTGGTTATTGGCCTCGTGTCTACNATCGACGAGTTCAGTGAAAAATAGTGTTTCTATGTATCGTATACGTGAAGTGCACAATGCCAGTATTGGGCGATGGTTAAGGACAGGTGTTTTTCGCGAAAACATTTACGGTCATGCTAGACTTCAATATCCTACGTCCACAATCACAACTTCCTTTGGTTATTGGCCTCGTGTCTACNCATTTACGGTCATGCTAGACTTCAATATCCTACGTCCACAATCACAACTTCCTTTGGTTATTGGCCTCGTGTCTACGTGAGGAGAGATATTCTTATTTTACTGGGCCAGTCGTAATAAAGTACTCCGATACTGAACGTCCATTATTCGCGGACAGATACTTGAGGCACGTGACATTTAAAATCATCCAACTTCGAAAGTGCATACGAACAAAAGTGTTTTGGAGTACAGCTGNTACTTGAGGCACGTGACATTTAAAATCATCCAACTTCGAAAGTGCATACGAACAAAAGTGTTTTGGAGTACAGCTGGTCTCGAAATCTTTTCGCGAAAAAAACACCTTTCCCTAGTGACGAGCGACTGCACGGCGTGTAAAACTTTAATCATGACATTTTCAGCACAGAACNAAAAAAACACCTTTCCCTAGTGACGAGCGACTGCACGGCGTGTAAAACTTTAATCATGACATTTTCAGCACAGAACAGTTAGTACACAGGAGCTGCGCGCTTGGTGTTCTGGAAGCGGGTCATGTGTGTTAGGAAAGATTCGCTGCTGGTTTTGTCNAGTACACAGGAGCTGCGCGCTTGGTGTTCTGGAAGCGGGTCATGTGTGTTAGGAAAGATTCGCTGCTGGTTTTGTCTACGTCAGGCTGATTCGCACCTAGGATTAGACTGGCTAATGCCTCGTTTCTGCAGTCCGTCAGCGCACTGAGAAAAAATATTATAGTCGTAGGTACCATTTAGACTGTTAAAATAGGGACAGCAAACTAATGGATTGTAAGCATCATCTAAATATTAACTTAGATGTTAANACCATTTAGACTGTTAAAATAGGGACAGCAAACTAATGGATTGTAAGCATCATCTAAATATTAACTTAGATGTTAATACCACCAGAACTGTTTTTCTGTATTCCTGTCTGTTATTGCAATTGCTACTGTATTGTCTGTCTCATGTAACTTTGCAAGCTTTTGACAGTTCGATGAAAGTGGCGCCAAATGTTGACTTTTCGTTTATGTATCCTTTCGCCATCAGCTGGTGCGTCAAATGGAGGCTGTATATTGTATCAACACGCTGTCAGCTAATCCACTTGCCATTGTACTGTACTGCTAAACAAATTTTAAGATATTTTAGACTGACATATGTGTCTAAAAAAAATTCGTAGTTTATAAAAGTAAAAATACAAAACCTTGCTAAAAATTAAATATGTGCTAACTCTTTTTTTAATTTGTACGAGGCAGCGAATTTGGGTTAACATTTGCGAGAAGGTAGTTGCAGTTCTTATCGCACTTTCGACGTCATAGCTAATATAACTGAAACTGAAAGTAATTCGGGAAACGTGATCGGCAACGCACTTTTATTCACCAAAAACTCCCCAACGACTATTTTGAAGCAGTAATTATGCTATTACTGATACTAAACCGTTCAAGTTGGAAATATGTGGCGTGGAATAACTAAAGAATTGCTTTAAAACTATTCACGGGCGTCCCACTTTCTTCGTTTTATTAATACAATATAGTAACAACTCGGAAACACTGAAATGGGTTTGCGGGAGAAAAACATGGCGTGTAATGGACGTAGACGAACGATTACCAGCCCAATAGAAATTACTAGTAATAAAAATGAAATATTAGAACACCATTTTAAAGGTTTGTTGAAATTTATAAAATTAAATTACGACACCCAATATACTAAATACTGGGGCCAATTTTTTTTTAATAAATGTTTGTGATAATTTTTTTATACTGTACCACGAACGTACTTTTGCTCACTGCTTCTAAAGAACGATCCGCTGAATGAAATTGGGAGAGTTACATTAGTTCGTTCAATTATATCTAAACTGTGCTTCACAGCAACAAATGTTTTAAAGCAAATTGGTATGTAGAAGGTTAAAAAACCTATGAGAACCATGTGCGATACAAGAGAAGTAGCAAAAATTGGAGCACAGTTGAGCGCACCNAGAAGGTTAAAAAACCTATGAGAACCATGTGCGATACAAGAGAAGTAGCAAAAATTGGAGCACAGTTGAGCGCACTAGCAAGCGCGGCACCTCAGTTGGTTGGACGAGGACGTATCTAACACCTTGCACATTGCGACTGACCCAGACGTCTAGAAAAACAGAACGCAACTTTCGGTATTAGGCGAAGCATGTACAGGCCGGTCATGGTAAAGTGAGCACTTTTAAAATAAACCTTTGAAAAATGTCACTGTCCCTTCCTGCTCATGTTTTGGCGAGCACGCTGACTGGCGCGCGCCCAGTTAAGTTGGTTACGACGGAGAGAAAGTAGTTCCACGTATTAACGTTGTTTTGAAAGTGTTATGTGAACATCTGTGAATACNGAAAGTAGTTCCACGTATTAACGTTGTTTTGAAAGTGTTATGTGAACATCTGTGAATACTGAAATAATTTTATTTTTCTTTTTAAGTTTTTTTAATTGCGTATAAGTAGGGCCAGTGACTTTTCGCGTAAAAATCTGACCACACAGTAGACTTCAATTCTATATACACACCTCAGCTGTTGTTATACATCCATTGGCTGCTGGTGCCGTGTCCGTCTTTGACCCAGCCACTCAGNAGAAGGTTAAAAAACCTATGAGAACCATGTGCGATACAAGAGAAGTAGCAAAAATTGGAGCACAGTTGAGCGCACCAGCAAGCGCGGCACCTCAGTTGGTTGGACGAGGACGTATCTAACACCTTGCACATTGCGACTGACCCAGACGTCTAGAAAAACAGAACGCAACTTTCGGTATCAGGCGAAGCATGTACAGGCCGGTCATGGTAAAGTGAGCACTTTTAAAATAAACCTTTGAAAAATGTCACTGTCCCTTCCTGCTCATGTTTTGGCGAGCACGCTGACTGGCGCGCGCCCAGTTAAGTTGGTTACGACGGAGAGAAAATACTGAAATAATTTTATTTTTTCTTTTTAAGTTTTTTTTAATTGCGTATAGGTAGGGCCAGTGACTTTTCGCGTAAAAATCTGACCACACAGTAGACTTCAATTCTATATACACACCTCAGCTGTTGTTATACATCCATTGGCTGCTGGTGCCGTGTCCGTCTTTGACCAAGCTACTCGGGACTAAGTAACTCCGACACTGAACCTCCGTGATTCGTGCGCAAACGGTTAACACGGGCCAGAACATTTTTTAGCCAATCAAAGAAGCTGGATGACCCTACAGTGCTTTGGACTGTATCTTGTCTCGAAATATGTTCGTGAAATATTACTGGCCCTACGTATAAGATTTAAAATTAGCGAATTTGTAAAATATTTACTTCTCAAACAATTTTACAATTTCACTTTACCGACGTATGAATGTGAACGGAACTGCCAACGTCGCAGAAGTGGCCTCAGACGCTCAAAGATGCGTGGGTTTTTTCCGAGAATTATGGATGTGCGAATCGTGTTAGTATAATCGACGACGAGGACGAAGTGTGGACGAGGTTCACAAGGAGGCAAAAATAAGAGAACACTATTTTTAACAGACACAATACTGCATCCCGAAGTTAATTTAATTACACTTCTTCCTTTGTGGTATTTTCAACGTAAAATTTATATTCCAAAATGTAGTAGCCATACTGATTTGCAGGTTAATTTTAAAAGGACATGAAATCTAAATTTAGGACTTTAATGGCAATGCCGTTTCTGCTCATCTAGTACCATTGGTGTACCACGATCACTTTTAAGTATTAATATGAGACATATTATCAGTGCAAAATAACAGGTTCGTAATATTTATTATTAAAATGTTTTCTATTGTATAGCGGACTGGTATAATGTGTTTCAGGAAGTCCACTTTGTAAGTTCTCTAGCTTGACTGCAGCGGAAACTTCACTGAAATCCGGCAACGATCTCAGTGGCAGAAAGCCCGACTTGCGATTTAATTTCTGGGTCATAGTTCTGTTAAAATGTGCCATTTGTTACGCCCTCGTCGACACATTGCGCAAGATAACGCGCCGCATTGTGGGGCCCATTTCTGGCATAGGGCCCTGATAAGTTTTTTTTTTAAATACTCTACAACTTTCGTTCTAAACATTTCTTATATGAAGCACCGTTTACAAGTAAATAAACTAATTGAAATAACTTTACCCCGTAGAATTAAATACATAATTATTTAAAGGCACGTGAACACTATAAAAAGTATTAATGTGCAACTTATGTGGAACAGTGTGAAACAAGGGTTTTTTTTTATCTAAAACAGTTATAACAAATTAGCCCTTCATGTCGAACAGTTTGGGTGCTACGATTTTTTAAGATGAATTCTGTAAAAAATTAAAAATGTCAGAAATATGTTTTAAAATGGCAGAAAACGCAACGCGTGGTTGTTTGGGAATGTATGGGGTTACTCTGCAGGGTGTTTAAAATATACGCTAGAGTTATCAACTCAATAATTTTTATATCTCGTTTTGAATTAAATTTGGTTTAGTTATATAACGTAATAAAACTATATTCGGAAAATAATTTTGGATTTACGTAGTTGTTAAGCCATTCTAGCACGCACGACCTTGCTGCTTATCCTGGGCCCTTGTTACTCTCCCGAATATCCTACATATGGGTGCCAGTTAATATTTGTGTTACTAAATAGGTTTATTTTAAAACTGTCGGAATAAACGTGGACCAGCTAACAGCAGCCTAGTACATTAGTAAAATGCATACCGAATACACGCCTGTAGTTCAAAATCAAAACCCTGTCGCCTAGGTTGGTCTTGCTCTGCCCGAAGTTATGTCCGCCCAACGGTATTGGCTGAATTGTGACGATATTAGGGAAAAAAACAGTATCTCTCAAATACATTGGTTAGCAAAAATTAAGGACGAGGCAGGTTCTAACATGTGACGTCACGCAGCGGTGCTTCAAATATGTATAAAACACACCATTACGTTGTCGATATGTATGATCATCGGAACGGTAGACAGCACTGATCGAGGAATGAATCCAAAAGATAAAAAGGACATTTATTCCAAAAGACCTTTATCTCGAGCACAACAGGACATACAATAAAAATGCAGTCCTCAGTATAGGATGCGATCAGCCCTGACTGAGACGCAGGATTTGCACCGTCTGTTCATGCTCAGTAAAAGGTTATCGACGGGTTCTTGAGACTCATTCCCCTTGTAGCGCCGATCGCAGATGCGGAGTCGTTTGCTAGTGGCTGGCGACGTGCTGCCAGGCGTCTCCCGACGTCCTACACATGTTCGATTGTATTTAGGTCATGGGACCGAGCGAGTTAATCCATGCAGGGAATATCTTCACTCTCCAACAGCTCAGCGACAACCGCTATACGCCGAGGTGAAGCGTTGTCGTCCATGAAGAGGAGCTCGGGGCTCGCAACGCCCCGGGAAAGACGCGCGTGAGGAAGGAGAACCTACATGGAAGATATGGAGCTCCGTGCGTTCACCAAGCATCACGCTTCCCCAAACGATAACTCCGTCGTCGTCGTTGGAAGGACGACTGCGTGTTCTCCGCTAGTTCCAGATGAACAGAGTCCGGAATCACTAGTGAAACTAAATCGACTCCCACCCGTAAATAGCACTCGACTCCATTGCTGAACTCCCAAACCCTTGTGTTCCCTGCACCACAGCAAACGCCTTCTCCGACGACTAGGCGCCAATGACACACACACATACACACACTGCACTGGTCGTCGAGCGAACAAACCACCTGTGTGCAAGTCTCCTAGCCTCGGTAAAACGCGATATCGGGCTTCCTGTAGTACGTCGTATGTGCCTTGAAATCTCACCCGCTCTCTGTCGTCGATCTCTCCGGTCTGCGGTCGCCGTGGTCGCTCGTCGACGACTACTACTGAACCTTCGTACACCTGTTCATGTCTCGTTTAAAATGCCGACCAAGCTCGTGACACGATGCTTTGTGCGATCCCGATCTCCTCGGCCACACTAGTCACATCTTTTTACAACTTTCCAGTCGTTCGACCTCGGGTAAAGTCGTCCAGGTGTGTTCTGCGGGACTTTCTTCTGGTCGTAGCAAAGCATAATACAGCAACTCAACGTCGTACAATCTGCTGAGCGTATACGGCGCTCATGCTTGATATCCTTCGCACACGCCCACAGTACGTCATTATGCGTACACGTACATACCCTTGACGATCTCTTGTGTGGTTTTTCGGTCGGTTATGCCTGTTCGTTCCGCTGTTATGTTGATTTATTCCTTTTCGTCCTTCATTTTTGCACGTCAATGTAGGTATCTCTGTGAGACCTTAGCAAGATAGTTTTTCATATTTATCTACAAGGCCTTAAAAACACGGCACATATATGGAGAGATAAACTACCGTCGATGCGTGACTTTTTTCATCGAAGTTAAATTTATGGATGTCTATATCTACAAAGTTTACGTAAGAGATTGGTGTGGTTGGTTTGTTGCCGTGTATATATNTTTTAACCAACTTGGTTGCTAGTTGCCATTACCACTATTTGGATAAATTTACGTTTTACGTGACTACCTGAAATGAGTACCATCTATTATCAGGGGTTAAAGGGTTAACCGAATTGTTAAAACCGGGATTTAGATACTGACTAAACAATACCAGGCAGTAAAAAAAAATTACATTAAATTCTAAAATGCGTGGTTAGTGAGACTATTATTAAAGGCGAAATAAACCAAAGTATTTTAAGAAAAACACCTGAACGTCGTGAAGTATATTATAAGAAATTATAAAATATAACAAAAACATCTTCGTCTCTCAACGCTTGGTTGATCGAAGGCGGAGAACAGATAGTCTTGGTTACAGCGAATGGTGAAACTGAAAATAAAATATTGGAATGAGACTAGCAGAAAATACTTAAACGATTTCCAAACTACACATCAGTAACAGTAGGGTCATTGTGGCGTGTAGAATGTTAGTTGTTCGTGCACTGAAAAAAAAATTATTAGAGACGTGACAACATAACAGTTCTGTAAACCCCTCAAGACTCAGAACCAATAGTAATACATACTCAGTACTCTGGTAGATTCTTTCACGTGAGTGGGTTAAACAGGACAATGAGTTGTGACTGAGGCGTTAGCTAATTAACAAGTGATCTCTGCTCAAGTGTGTAAAGGACTGAAAAGTCTAGCGTGGTGCTGTCTAAAAACGCGAAATGGCATGGTGTGTGTGTGTGTGTGTGTGTGTGTGTTTATAATGCACAGGCAGACATAAAAACAAGTTCCTCTTTAGATTTCAGCGCAGCCAGCCGTCGATTAGTGATTACATTTCGCAGTCTCACAAACAACTGCTTTGCCAGCTATAGTCCATACACGGTTACTTCCAACTTTTCTGAAGCGCCCTGCTTGAGTTCTACTTACAGGATATTCCTCCGCCTCATGCTAGCAAAGCTTTAATCAAGTCTCGAGAATTATACCACAGGGACTTACACTCTGCATTCGCGCGCACTCAGTGTAATAATATTTTGCATAAGAACTATTTCTTACTAGGCATTACCAACACACCTATCTTCTCACTGTTTTTGTTCATATTAAATATAAATGATATATAATGATTTATAGTTAGAATATACGTCGAAAATAAATTTAATAAAAAAGAAGGCATTTTTACGTTAACACAAGTATAAAACGCTTGTGATACACGATATATTTAGGAAAGCACTGAACACGCAATGCAAGGGGTGGTTTTTTTTTTAAGGTTTGATTCAAAAAGTCTGAATATACCGCGAATAGACTATATATTTGCGGTTGGTTACAGTATAGATACCCTCCGACCTCACCAGCTAGACTACTGGTTATCTGCAGCAGTATTCATCGTGTACAGTTGTGGGTAAGCGTTTTTCCCGCGTGCAACCATTTGCCGGCCAAGCTGGAAGATCTACCACCGGCGTATCAGTTACTCACCGAGATCAAAAAGTAACTCCGACATGTCTCACTTCTCATGGCGGTCAGCTCACAGCTGCGGGCGATAACAGTTCCGAATCCTCGTCGAATGGCAGCCTGCGCGAGGCGGAGTGTTGTATTCAGTCAGTCTCGGTCGGTGCAAGAGTACACGCTCCAGCGTAAACACGCAAGGGACTCCCTGCCAGCCCGTCTGCAGCGTCACCTTAACGGTCAACGTAAACACCCTTCAGGGGAAAAAAAAATATCCTCCCACGCGAAAAGTGTAGCCAAATATATCCAGCTTCTTGGAGTTTTAACTACAATCACCGTTATAACTGTTACAATTACCGACCAGAGCTGCGAATCACGGCTAACGGGCTCTGCAATGAAGAAGGAATGATTGCGTGAGTGAAGCAGGCCTTCAATGAAGTGTTAAGGGCGATGCTGGCCTGGAAATTTAATCCACTCTCAACTCTATTAGCAAAACACCCATTTGCTGTGCTTTTTTTTTTTTTACGTTGTACGCGAGCAACAAAAGGACTTTAGGAGGTGGCCCCTATCATACCGAAAAGTATATAAAGAAGAGAGTAATTATTTATCCTAGTTTCACATACATCAGGTTAGTAAGTCCTAAAATTCAGTAAACCTGAAAAAGTCGTTCTATTTTATTCCCGAGACTCCAAACTAGTGTTTATAATACGCGTGATGTCTTGTTAAGTACCATTTCTTGGTGGTCTCAAGTGTTTTTTTTTTGTACTTAAATAAATATAGCGGGAACATGCGTAGCAGTTTAGTTCGGAAAAACAGCGTATTCACAAAGCCCAATAATGCAATTCGACTTCCAGTTAGATAGAAGCCTTAATCCAGGCTTTGAAAATGAGCCTTAACCGTCGACCTTTTCACGCTTCAAGCACGTTACGGTCGTCATAAACCTCAACAAAGGTTAACCGCTAGTTTCCAAACTTTTACTGATTATTTTTAGCTTTGGTAATAGGATGAATTTGTTGTCTGAAGAATGTTTATCATAAGTACCTAGAAGTTACTTACACCCTATAGTCTAGGGCGTTTTGTTAGTCAATTTCACAAGCAGAGCCAACTAGTAAGTTTCAGTTTATCAAGAGTAGCTAAAAGCATTGTCCATAGAAAGGGTGCAGGTTTTGGTGTTTGTTCCCAACCGCACACAGCATCGACCACATTTTTATCTATTCTGAAGCATACTGCGCACAAACAAATTTATTCGGGGAATAACTTACTAAGTAAGATTTAATGCCATGATGCCGTGACCTCACATTTTGTTGCCATATTTATAAATATAGAGGTCTGCATACCGTGAATGGTGTTTGATTTATTTATAGAGTTTTACTGATTTGAAAAATGGGGTACTTTTAAAATTATTTTTTTGTGCGAAAGTTACAAAATTACGACTGTAATAACGTAATGCAAACATGATGCACATATTTATACTCTTTAATGTGTCTTAAAGTGAAGGATCACTATACTGAACCCCGAATTGTGTGTTTCACCCAACGAGGTTACGTTTTAACTTGACGAAGTTAAAACGATAGTAAAAACTACTTGGTAAATTTCTATAGGACAATATTATTGTCCCTGCACGCACGTAGACCGACATTTTGATCGATGTCAGTTCTTAGTACCGACTAATGGTTTAACACTTTAGATACCAGCGCCAAAAAATGCAAGCATGCTCAAATATGATGTAAGATTAGCGCAATCGTTCCTTCATACCCACAAGCAATTAAACACCTTCGTGTTGCTTTGAAATATCGGCAATATTTAGTAATGACGCTGAGAAAATACTGACAGAGTATGACATCGTCCTGTCCTTCAACAAATTATTTTGGTCACACGATGGGTTTCTTAGAACATTTGATCCTGAATCGCTACCCCGTTCAGATACGCCATAAAGTTTCTGACGTTGGCAAAATGCGCACGAGTCTGCACGCTTACTGCGAAAGTGTCGAATTGGTTTTATGACCGTGCAAAAATAAACACATTGTAATTGCTGTCAAACAAAAACTGCAATCACGAAGAACACAAGTGATTTCGTTCTGGTGATCACGAAACAAGCGAGGTGGAAGCTGGGTACATTTGAATTGGAAAATTGCGAGCTAGGGATAGTTTTAAAAAATGCAGGAGCCATTTTAACGACGTGTTCACAAGTAGAGGCGTAAAATTTCCAGGTCATCTTGTTGGCAGACTAGATTCCACATTTGTTTTGTACGTGTGTTTTGTGTTCACTGGCTGCTTTGGTTGAGTTTTGTTAAGCATCCGGCCTTGAAATTTGTTCAACCGTATTAGAAATATTTACTTTAACGCCAACGAGCAGCGGGAATTAGTAATTTTCTAGCGCAGAGTACTGAGTCTGGTAACGCTGTTCATTTGCCCTAAGGAAAGTAAAATACATACTCACGGAAGGTGGGGGAAAAAATCATATTTTTTTTGGTTTTCCGGTATTATAACCACAAGCCTGTAAATTTTACTTTGGTACAGACTGTTATTGGGACAATCTATTACCTTATCTGATCGGGCCAGTTAGAATTCATATACTGTAACACTGAACGTTCGTGCCCCTTTAACGCCAAGGCAAAACTATACCAAATCTTCGCAAAACTAAGAATAAGTTACAGTTCCTGTCTCTCGTGAAGTACCTTTGTATGAAGTACTTGTACGAGGAATCACTGTCTTTGGTTACGACACAGATCAACACAACTCGGAAGAAACTTCCTGTGAACTCTTGAGACCTCGAGCGAAGCCAACAATATGTCCACACGGGTACTTGGACTAATTCCTCTACTCTTCAGCCTCGTCGGTACTTCCACGAAGCGTTAGAACGTCCGGCGGACGTACCACCAAGTCCAAGTGGAATTGCTTCCGAGCTCTCCAAGGCTTATTGCTATTTGCCAATCATACGAGAAAAAAAAAACTAACCATAATGAAAGTGGAAACTGTATAGCTATAAGCTAACAAAGGTAAGAAATATTTTAGTGATCGTATAACCAATACGTAAGAGCGAAAGTAAATTCCATATGCCGAATATTAACTAAAATGATTACATTAAGTCAAGCATGCATTACACCATGAAGAGAGGGGCCTTAAAGAAACGCAGCCATATAACCAGAAGCCGAGATTTCATAAGAAATAATTAAACGCCGGGAAGTTTTTTTTTTAACATGGTGAGCTTTCGGATGAAGTTTCCTCTTTGCAACTACGATACTTCTACTTCAGAAAACATTTTGTCTATCATGGTAGGTATACCCGCCAAGAGTGATCAAACTGCTAGATATTTTACGAAATAGTCCTGCTGTAAATTAACTGTGATATATGAAGTCCACGTTTTCAATAATAATTCTACCGCAGAAAAAAAACTGTCTACATACAAAAACATCGTAGCGTCATTTTAAGTAACCTGTAGCTAGGATCGGTGAAATTCTCTCGAAAACCTCTATCTAGCCTTCCCAGACCTACATGCGGAAAACCGTACGTCTCTGATTAACAGGCCATAATTTATTTAATCCTGCAGTGGTTTACCCCTTCCCCACCCCCAATCAAAAGTAAACTGCAATTCTTGTTTTTTTTTAATTAATGGCAGTAAAAAAATTTATCGAAACAACTGCGCGAATTACGGACTTACAAAAATCATGAACGTACATTTTCACACACGAAGCAGCTAGTGCCAGAAAATAAAGGCGTGTATGTGGACGTCATCTTGAAACGTTAAGATGTGGGCGTATTTTCAGTTTCAGCCGCAAAACTAACGCACACGTGTGCATATTTGGAGTGTGCATTGTGTGCAGAATTGTAGCCTGCCATCAAGGAGTGGGAAAAATTTTACGCGAGTTGGCGAACGAGTGTTCAAATGACTTCCTCCGATAAGTCCCCTTGGCGAAGAAACTAAACGGTGCCGAGGTTAAACTGACGTGGTCGTACCCATTCGCTAAAAGGGTGAAAGATGAAAGACGATCTGGAATGTGATTCGGGTCGGAATGACTACGCACTGCGGTTAAAGATTCTCTACTGGGAAGCTGGAGTGCATGCGCCGATCGGCGGTACAAGCAGCCAGATCCTCGTCTACTCTCTGCTGTTGGGTTACTAGCCAAGCTGTTGCCCGAACGAACACGAGGAATCTCCACAGCGCGTAAAAAAAAACGCGTCGCCGGAGGCCGAGGACGCACGAAGACACGACCGACGCGCACTTGCCTCGGGACGTCCGTGCGCCAACGCCGCTAATCACTGCCTGACCCGGCTCACGACACAGGGACGTCGGTGGGTCGTGTACACGTGACTTCCAGGGTGAGGTGTCTGCAGGGGGCGGGGGGAGGAGGGTGCTCTTGACGTCACACGCCGTCGTGGGGGGTGGTGCTGGACTCTCAAGTAGTGTTCGCGACGCGGGTGGAAATCGATGGCGGATACCTTCCCTCGGCCCCTCGGCGCCCCCGTGGCGGACCCCTCCCGGGGACCCACGGACAACCGCGGGGCCCGAAACCTCTCCGTCTACGGGCGAGGAAGAACATATGCACTCGCGCCGTCCTGCCCCCTTTACTAGTATCTTCTCCATCCACTAATAAAGAGCATGGTTTCCACCTATCTGTCTCCTGTAGCATTTTCTGTTGATGCACGGAACAATTTTTAATTATTTCCTGTCGAAAGGGCTTTTACAGTGTCTATTCCAGTTTTTCCCTTTCTCTTCTTTGTGTAGTAGTTTAGCTATAAGTACACTCAGTGAGGTGTTCATGGCCGAAAGCTGCCGCGATGCATGTCTTATTGCATGATTTCCTTTACTTAGTCCCGAGACGCAATTAACTCCCGTCCCTAACGCGGGCTCACTCACACATAACACTTAGTTTTAGAGTAGGTAAGTAAAAAAAAAGCGCCGTGATATTCCTCCACTCCTCTCTACCGGACCTTCTGCTTCTGCCGTGGTGTCCCGAGGTTGACTACGCCTCTGGTGCGGTCGTACGACAGTTTTGTTTGTACTGAAGAAACGTTATGGCGTTGAAGTGGAGAGATTTAGGCAGCTCTTGACATCGATTTCTTGAGTTAGGTGAGTATGGAGCACCGCAGGAATGCATGGGCGAGGGAAACGAGAGATCCCCGAGAAAACCCGTCGACCAGCGGCATCGTCCAGCACGAAAATCTATGAGCGACCACGCCTGGAATCGAGCCCGTGTTCGCCTAGGTGGGAGGCTAATAGTCTAACCACTACACCGAAAATACGGATTTCGTTATTCTCCCCTCCCCCTCCCTGGGTGTTACGGTACGTCACCTACAAGTGCCGTTGATGAAATGTGTAGCTCCTATCCGTTATCTTCCTTTTCTGAAAGAGGATTGGCATTAAAGGCATAATAATTTTTTTCCAAACGTACTGCGTACTTTATTTTTTTTTTCGGAAACTTTATGTTTTACCCCACAGAAATTTCGCTTCCACAGTGTCGTGGATAGCAAAGTTTGCCATCCACCCAAAATACCATGATTAAATTCGTGTAGCCGCCTTTTAGACCGTTTCAGCCTCAGGACTGCACAGTAGTCGCATCGGTGGGCAATGATCGCCTAAGTAAAGTATGCCACAAGATTACATAATTTTCATTTTACAGATAAGGACAACAAGTTAGATTACCAGAAGTTTCGTCAAGCCACCAAATTATCCCCGATAAACAAAAAAAGCAACAACACTAAAAAGTTTGGCGTTCACATGACAGCGTGCAGCACCTGTAGAAGCAAATTTCCACCCCTTGGCTCCTGAACCGTTGCATTTGGCAACGGGATCACAGCTTAAGGGTTCCGTCTGCCTGGNGCAAATTTCCACCCCTTGGCTCCTGAACCGTTGCATTTGGCAACGGGATCACAGCTTAAGGGTTCCGTCTGCCTGGCGCTTTGACTGCGCTGCAGATTGTTTGACATCGTGGTTTACCTACGAAACTATTAAACGTGCCCTCAGTATGTTTACCTACGAAAAGACATTATACCACAGACGAGGAAGGAATGGTACTTTAAAAGTTACCACACATGCTGTAAATATTACTTTGGAACCCGCCAAATAGTTAAAAACTGCTACTTCAGACTGTCGTATCTAAAAGCACACTGCCCGGATACGAGTTAAACTACTATAGGAGTCAGTATTGAACTTTCCTACAGACCTTTCATCAATAAAATGACAGGGTCACCGCTGAAAGTCCCATAGGTACAAACAGCACTAAGAGAACACTACGAGAACACTGCACGCCAGATCAAAGGACTACGCGTAGCGGTGATGGCGCTCTTGTAGCGCGTGCCAGTGTCACCCTTATAGCTCCCGCGCTTCTCGGTCAAGAAAGGATCTAGGCAGGCCTCTTACGAGGAGTTATAGCTGCGCGTTCAAGGCCAAGGAGCGAGGGAGCAATATGGGCGACACTTAACACGCACCCCTAGTGCCTCATCGCTCCTACGCGCAAGACGTGCAGTGTTTCCGTCGTGATGCTGTACTTTGAAAATTAGATCTGCAACAGTGGGATTTTATTACACACGATGAAAGCCCACAAATTATACTTAGCCGGTATAGGAAACTGCAAAGGCAATCTTTAAAACTCCGATATTTAACCATTTTCAAGAATTTTTTTTTTNACTTAGCCGGTATAGGAAACTGCAAAGGCAATCTTTAAAACTCCGATATTTAACCATTTTCAAGAATTTTTTTTTTTCGTACATAAAATTTATATGATAAAAGTAAAAATAAAAAAGGGGGAGATAATTGTTTTTTACTTTTTNTTTTTTTTTTCGTACATAAAATTTATATGATAAAAGTAAAAATAAAAAAGGGGGAGATAATTGTTTTTTACTTTTTCTGTCAAACAACCGTATTTTCATGGCATTTATTTACCGAGATACGCATAGTCGCGCAAACCACGATTTCACAAAAAATGTTTTTGTACATATTCCTGTTAATACTTCATTCCGTAGCTTCATAAACAGCCGCTGGTAGCAACATGAAGCCCAACGACGTTTCTATTGGTCCCTACATACAACACAGCGTTATGTTGATTAGCAGTCTGCAGGCCGACGTTTGTGGGGCAAATTCCTGCGAGGGTTACGTTGAGACGCCAACCTGACATACGAATCCGTCGTGGACTTTGTGAAGCATGCTTATCCACCCACAGCTCCCTTCTGTGAATATTCATGCTGTACCAAGGTTCGCTGTCGATCAATAGCATATGCGCTGACTTAACCGTTTCAGTAGCAGATAGATATTTTAAAAAAATCTACGACTGAAAGAGTTTAAGTCAGCGCACAGGCTATTGTTTGACAGTGAATCACGGCCAAGGATTAATGTTCACCAAAGAGATATGTGGGTCAGGATGCTTCTAAAAGTCCACAGAGGCTTCGTATGTAAGACTGTGGCGTCTCAACGTAACTTACACAGGAGTTTATCCGACAAACGTCAGCCTGTAGCCGTATTCGTGTTGCAGTTCACCCAGTCGTCAATATCTGGTGTAAAACAACCCTCTATGCCTGCATTTCGAACGTGTCAGATAACACATTAACGTCAATATCCAGAACACTGCGAGGCCAAAACGTTGGCACAAAATCACTGTCCAGCCATTCCGTTTCTTCTACCTGTTGTCAGGTCCTCTTCCTGGCCCCGCCGACACCTTTCATGTAGTCTATTTGCAGTATCTTCACTCTCTTTTGACACAAACCTTTGAAAAATTGCCCCGTGTAGAACGTGTCTGGTTGTTTCCTAAACACCTCATGTATCAAAAGCATTGTATACTTCTGTTGTATTTAATATTTTTGTTAAATTGAACTTTTACTTAAATCTTATCCAAGAATTAAAACAATTCATGTATAATTAATGTGTATACACACTAAGAGAAAAAAAGCTTGTCGATAATGCCTGATAAGAAATAGTTCTCATGCCAAATATTATAAAATTGAGTGCGCAAGAGAATGCTGCTTTGTCCTTTTGGTGTAATTTTTAAACTTGGTTAAGCTTTGTTTGCATGAGACTGAGGAATAGTCTGTAATTATAACTTCAGCAGGGCTTTAGAAAAGTTGGAAGTAGCCATGCGACTATGGTGTTCCGTTCCCTGCATATTGGAAGTTGCTATAAAACTCGCAAGTATGATATNTTGGAAGTAGCCATGCGACTATGGTGTTCCGTTCCCTGCATATTGGAAGTTGCTATAAAACTCGCAAGTATGATATCACGACGCTGATTAGCGTACGGTGTTTCAGCATTTTCCTGGTAAGTGCCACCAGTTTTCTGGTACGTGCGGCCGGAGTTTGCAGTGCAAGCGGCTGTTTCACCTCTGTATTCTTAGTTGCTCTGTACCCACACCAAAGGAACACCACCCCATTTCACTTCTGTATACTTAACTATTATTTTACTTATCGAGTGTCCTTCCAGTTTCATTGCTATTGTGATATTTCATGGTTCCAATTTAGTGTTTCAAGTATTTGCGTTACAACATACGAGGCAATCCTTTCTTCTTACTACTATACTGATTAAGTACTTATTTTTATTTAGGCTGAATTTGTGTGACAACCGTCTTGCCACTTAAGTAGGTGTTGCAAGTTGGTAACCCAACCAATAGGGAAACTTCCGTATTATGCATCTGCCAATCAGAAATATTACTCGTTCCCAGAGACTTGCGCAGCCAATCAGAGACTCAATACGCTCACATCAAAGGAACCGCTACGCCGTTTCGTCTTTGAGTACTTATCTACTCTGAGATGAGAGCAAATCCAAACTCTGATTGGCTGCGCGAGGCACTTAAACCTGCCTTGTGTATGATTGGCTGTTGCGTAAGCTACAGCTATTTTTGTCAAAATACATTAACACGGAGTATTTTTCGATAAAACACTGTATCTGCGATTAAGGGCCTTGCACACCAAGCTTGCAGCCACGGAGTTTTAATGGGGAGTCAATGTCTAAGAGATTTCTTCTAAATTGATCAATTTTAAGGATAACCGTTTCAAACAAAAATGAGCCTACGTGACATTTCTTAAGGAATACTGGCACGTTAATAAATCTTGAAAATCTTGTTTCATTTTTTTTTTTAATTTAACATTAAAATTTACATGTTATAAAAAATGAAGGAATATATATATTAATTTATTAACCTGGCAGTATTCTCTAAGAAAGTCACGTTGACATTTTTCTTTGTTTATTCAGTTCATCTTTAAAATTGATTCAATGAGAATGAATTTCTTTAACGTTGATTGCCCGTTTAAACTCCATGGTTGCATGACTGGTGGGCGACGCCGGACCTGCAAGCAACCCGCTTAACCTGCGACTCAGCAGTTGGCTGGCGAGAATAACGAACATTCTGTGTATAGTATATTCTAGTTTTCTTCGCACTTTTTGAATGAAACCGTTGAAAAATCATCCCATGTATGACGTGCTTGCGAGCGGGCTTGGTTCTTATACTTATACTTGTGTTAACATTTAAATGGCTTATTTTTAATTAAATCGAACATTTGCTTATATTTAACCTAGAAATTACGTTATTAGGTTACAATTTAATATTAATAAAAACAGGGAGAAAAAAGGTGCGTTGGCAATGCCTAGTAATATTATTGAAGTGACTGTGCACAAATGCGGTGCGCTACACTTTGGTGTAACATTCTACACTTAGTTAAGCTTTGTTTGTATGAGGCGGAGGAATATCCTGAAAGTAGAACCTGAGCAGGACTTCAGAAAAGCTGGAAGTAACCGTGAATGGACTGTACGTGAAACACTGGATGTTGGTTCGCGAAGGGGCGCGAGGGGAATGTGTTCCCCTCGGCGGCGTTGTCTTGGCCTGACGTCATCCAGCGGCGCGGGCGGGTTCAATCTCGAAATGAAACTTCGGGCCGGCGTTCCTGGACCTTCGTAGTCCGGGGGAGAGAGGGAATGTGCTCCATTGTCTCGCGCTGATGTATCATTTGTTCGAAACAAGAAGTGAGAAGGTGCTCCGGGACGTCGCAGTGCAGACTGCTAGCAGANGGGGGGGGGGCACATTTTCCGAAATGTGCGTCACGACGACTGGCGCATGCGAGTTCCCGTAGCAGGGAAGGAAATCTCCGAAAACAGAGTACTTAGGCCCCCGTTTACCTGGCACGCGAACCGGGTTGCAGAGTGTTTGTAATGCTCGTTTTTTAAAACTAACTATTTCGCGTGTGCACAGTCTGTTTGCATATGAAAACAAATAGCATTTCCCACAAGGGAGCGATACTACTCTTAACAGATCACGCTAATTGCAAACAATGTTCCCAAGCTCTTAACATTGCCAGTAACCAAAATTTCCCTACTGTTACAGCTCCAAATTTTCGAGGTTAATCCCTGCGAAACTAGTACAGAGCGCTGGACTTTTTGCAGATGAAATGACAGGGTCGCCGCTGTAAGTCCGTAGGTATGAGCAACACTACGAGCCTTGCGCGTAGTGGCGATGGCACACTCGACGCGCGTGCCAGTGTCGTCCTTATCGCTCTCACGCTTCTTGGCCTCAAATGCGGGAGGCAGTTCCAGTTGGACGGGCCCCTTAGAGTTGAAACAGCCACTGGCACTGCGAGCTCCAGCCGCACACGCCAGCAAAATGGCGTCGCCGGCCACCAAGATTTTGCAACGCCGCTCGCGAATCACCGCCTGGTAACCCATTCGCCAGCCCGTAGACAAGCCAGCAGGGAACCTTTCGCGGCATGCAGTAGCCAATGAGACGCAAGACCCGTTCCCAGAACCTCGTACGGCCAATCAGAGAACGGGAACGCTCACGTCAAAGGAACCGCGTCGCCATTTTGCCTCTGTGTACTCATCCACTCTGGCAATGGAAACGGAGCACGATTTAGACAAGATTCGTGAGTAAAGGACTGACTACATGGAAGGGAGATCGAAAATATGTCCTGAGGCCGCCCTCTTCTCTGGATGTCTATACAGATGGATTGAATGGAGAATATCAGTTAATTACTCGAACACAGTATATTCACGATTACTTACAAACTTTCTGAAACCCTTCTTAAGCTCTACTTGCGGGATCTTCCTCCGCCTCATGCGAGCAAAGCTTTACTGAGTCTAGAAAATTGAACCACGGTGACAACGTGCCACATTCTTGCAAACTCAGTTACACAATAGTTTTCATAAAAACTATTTCTTACTAGGCATTACCAACATACTTATTTTCTCCCTGCCTTTATTCACATTAATTACAAATGAAATATTATTACTCATAGATAGAATATAAGCAAAATTTAAATTTAACCAAAAATAAAGTACTTTTATGTTGACAGAAGCATAAAACGCTTGTGATACATGGTATATTTAAAAAAAACAACCAAACACGCCATACATAATGGTGATTTTCTAAATTTTTGTTCTTTTAAAAAAATGTCAAGAAATCGCGAATAGACTATAGTTAGTGCCACTATATAATGGCTTAGATATAAAGCAGAATATATTCCGGGAAGTGTGGAGAACTTATGGAACGTATGGTTAACCACGCCACACAACTACTCCAGACTACCTGGATGTAGATGTAATATAATACAATCAAAAAAAAAATAATAATTACATGGTCCCAATAGCAATCCAAACGCCAAAAGAAAGAAAGGGGGAAATTAACCAGAAAAGGAAAGGAAAAATCGTATACCCCTGCAGGTGCGAGGGTGATAAGAAAGCGTGACCCGCATTTAGTTGACCACGTAAAATCAATCTGTTCTGTGGCTCAGACTTTAAGGTGGATCTGATTGATACCGACTATTCCTGGTAATTTCAAATTTTCTTCGGGTATTTAAGATTGTTTATTCTTCCTCATCCCTGTACTTATCTATTGATACAGGATACAATGAAATTATAAATAAATGTTTTGCTGCGCTTAAAAAGTTGCAACATAATATTCTATTTCATTTCTCTCGTTGTGAATTACTTAGCAATTATAAAAATTGAGAATTTTTGTGTGTTGCCGATGGACTGTAACACACATTTTAAGAGCGTATACTTAGTTCCTCAACACCCTCCACAAAATGTTGACTCCATAACGTAGTTTCGTACCTACAACTTAAGACAAAAATACATATTGAAAGTGAAGTGTGACCAACCGCAGTATTTTCATGTTTTCCTAACATAGTTCACGTCGAGGTATCTAACACACTGAAAAGCCATAGAGAAAATTGCATCCAGCCATTTGCTTTAAAAAAAAGTATGCGTTAAGTTTTAATTTCAAGTTGTGCTCCAAAGTATTTTGGTGCATATTTTTATTTGTATTGTATGCATACTATGCGTAAACACAGTCCCTTTTATACTTTCAAGTTGCAATGCAGAAACTGTAGAAGTGTACTTGATATGAAGACTTAAAAAACTGTGGATTGAAACAAACAAAAAACTGTATTTAATTATTGACGACCACCGTAACGTCGATGTCTGTAGTCCAGGTCTGACACAGACATTGTCTCCAGAAAAGTACATGTAAGGCACACGAAAAAAGCGCCGTCACATGCTTGAGGTACCGACCACGTCCAACGAATATGTCGTGGAGGACGTTCTAGGTCGGTCGTGACAGTAAATTTGTATGAGAGCGCCTACCATCAATCTCCATGCAACACGTCACACCGCCACTCTTTAACGCCGTTTCACGTTCATGCCGGCGCCTGGGTAGGTATGCAGCACCCACAAGCAGAGTGCTCGCCGGGTTGTGTGCTTGTAGGCGACTCATGTCTGCGAAACGCATGTACTACGGGACTCCACACATCGTCGGTGGTTGGCGAGGCTAGGTGAGCGAAACCAGGTCTGCCAAGCAACTCGAGTTGGTGAAAGAATAAATGCCGTATCGCCATATTTCAGTTTCGTTTGCCTTGGTTGAACGGGATAAATTTGTATTCTAAAAGCCTACCATTGCGTTTTATGTGTAGGGACAGGTGTTTTTCGCGAAAATATTTCAAGACCAGTTGTACTCCAAAACACTTTTGTTCATATACGCTTCCGTCGTTGGATGATTATAAACGTCAAGTGCCTCAAGTGTCTGTCCGCGAATCATGGACGTTCAGTATCTGAGCACTTTATTACGATTGGCCCAGTCAAATAAGAACATGTCTTTCTCACGTAGACACGCGGCCAATAACTGAAGGAAGTTGTGGTTGTGGACGTAGAATATTGAAGTCTTGCATTGCCATAAATATTTTCACGAAATACACCACTGTAGTTAATCCACATAACTCTCTGACAAAAATTAATCTTTTACTGCGTGCTTAATTACATTTGATATTAAATAGAGTATAATGTATATGGCAGTGTGTAACGTGACGCGGGCTGTGATTGGAGAAACTCCGTGCCACACTTTTGGCAAGTTCGGCGATATCGCTTCCGTATGCTCAACTGCTCTATACTTCAATGGACGCTGCCTTCCTGAATATGTTCCACACGATTTGTTCCGTTGTCTAATAAGTTCTTCACAGTATGTAACAGATTGCTGTTATTCTTCTAACACGAAACTACAAAACACTTGAAAAAGTCCAAGACAAATAATTAATTCGCGAAGTCTTGAAATCATTTTACTGTTCTGTTACGCACGATTCGCCTATTAGTGATAGGTCACGGGTAATAATTATTAAATAAATGATAACCAATGCAATATTAAAGTAAATGTACAATTATTGTGTCAAGTCTAAGCCCGTTTTTATGGCAGAATTGGTTAGTTTCTCAGGGAGTGATATTTACTGTAAATGAAGAGTAAATCACTCTTGATTTGAGGCTCTCCGCGGTAAAGTGATCACTTTTGAAAGCCTTCTCAGTTGGAATAATTATCAATAACTGTATTTTATTTTAGACTTGTATGTTAACTTCCAAGTGCGGTAAAATATACACACCGTGTTTATTACTAACAAGGCAATATTTATTTTAAAAAAACTGTGGTTAAATAATAAAAAATGGTTGAAAGAAAAAAGTAACTAAGGCCTCAAAAGTGCTCACTTTACCGTGAACAGCCTATACCATCAAAGCTGTGATCTTCAGTCACTGATATCAACAGAATTATACTTTTTAATATAGACTGTTTGCAGATAATTAAGCGCTTTATAAATAGAAAAGCCTGCTTATGATATATTTTCTTTTCATTTTGTATACTTTTGCCAAACGTGGAATTAACACTGCCAATGGTAGACTCGATGACTTTATTCTTGCACAGTTGTAACTGTGAATTAGTTAAAAGCGTAGATATGTTTAAATGTGCTACATCTTATTCTTAAGTGCATAAAACAAAACACTAAATTAATTAATTGATTACGAAATTGAAGCTCACGCCTTTAATACGACGTAAAGACATGGACTAAATTCCCAAAATCTCTATCAGCTTTACTGGGAGCATGTCAGTCTGTTCGTTCGTTAAAATATATGCAAATAGGGGCAGGAAATTTATCAAGTTTGATTTAAAAAGTGCTCAGTTAACTGCGAATCCTTATATAACTGAGCAGGTTTTACTAATTTACACAATTTTTCATTTCTATAAATCACTGATATTATACAGACTGGTCGTAAACTCACACGAAGTGTTTCGGGAGGCGATTCCTTGTGGAAAATGAGGTAGACATGTGCAATACAACATATATCTTAGTTTAGTTCCTAATGGAGATAAACGCCCTCTTAAAGTAAGAGTTTAGAAACTGATTTTTTATAATAAAATATAAACGTAGTGGAATTAAAAAACTGTTCTCTCAATAATATATAGTGTTATCGAGATCTTAAACACTATTCGTATGATGCCAAGGGGTTATACTCTATTCGTGCCCGTTGTCTTTTGTGGTACAGCTGATTAGAAGTGAAACACTTTTCAAATAAACTTTTCAAAAACATACTTGCCCATAAGTTAATATAAATACTTGTAGTTAAACGTAAATACTGACTGACGGATAGAATTATATTGTTGTAAGGCGAATTACGAATATCTTGTATTGTCTTATTGAAGATATAGCGATAAAAACTAATTCTTACTTGACATTTTTATTAATTTCAGTAATTAGGGTATTATTAACTGCATATGAACGTATTTAGTGTATTGTATGTTCGCGGTTTATTCCAACTTTTCTAAACACCTGCTGAAGTTCCTCTTTCGAGCTACTCACTACGTATCCTTCCGCCACACAAACAAACAGTAAACAAGTATAGAGGAATACGTCAAGGAAAACTCAACACACCGTCATTTGGCGTTGGATATGCGGTTAAAAATGAAAATTGTTGTACATAACAGCGAAATAAGCTCCCTACACCGCGTTCCTTAAAAAAAAAAAGTTTGCTTTGCGAGTAACGATGGGAAAACCAATTTCATAATATTTTACACAAGAATTATTTCTTACTAGCCGTTACCGGTTCTTTATTTTAGTTCATATTGTTTTATGAAATAAACATAATTTAGAGACAAAATGTAATATAAAGATTCATGTAGCTAAGAAAGAAAGGAGGTACTCCTTTCTTAGCTACATGTTAATGAATGCATAAAATGCTTGTTAAGTAGGAGTTATGTAGGAAACAATCGAACATGTGATTTTGTAAATGTTTTATTGAGAGAGCGTGAGAATTGCAAGAACAGACAATACAACCATATCTAAATGTCGCTTGACCAATGCGTCGATGCGAATGGTCTTGCCCGCGATAAGGTTAGTTTATTGCACGTGGGTGCGGAAGGATACGTAATTAAGCTAATCGCGGCTTTCAAAAACTCACATTTAATCGCGAACCGTCTATAGACGAAGTGCGTCCGGAAATGCAATCCGCCACACGTGGCATCTGGTGTTCGCTACTATTCAGGCGGAGGTTTTGGAATGCACCACGCCTCGGCTTCGCCTCATGCCGAGGGTCGCGTGTCGTCAGGTGGTTATTTTCGGTTTGTTTTGGGTGCGCTAACCACAACTCTGTCCCTCGCAACACCCCTCCCATCCCCCTCCCCCTTCCCTACCCGTGCCATTAATTCCAGCCTCACGGCAGCACGATAAACCCCCTCGCAACTAGTATTTTTTCCCTCGTACATTCGTGATAGCTTTCGTACATTCGTTCGTGAAAGAGTACAAAGCGTCCGGACGATGCCGCTGGTCTGCGGGTTTTCTCGGGGTCCCCCCGTTTTCCCCGCCCAAGCATTCCGGCGCTGCTCCATACTCACCTCGCTTCATCACCATCGGCTCTCAAGACCTCTATGTTAAGAGCAGCCCAAATCTCTTTAATCACTCATTCAAAAGCGTACTAAGTTCCCAACGATGAACATAGTATATCTGTGGTATCTCGTCGCACTTTTTGAGTCAAACTTTTGAAAATTCACCCCATGTATGACCTGTTTGGATGTTTCGTAAATATGACACGTATGACAAGTGTTTTATACCTCTGTCAAAATATAAAATATAATTTTTTTGTTAAATCTGACTTTTACTTGTAATTTATTTATAAATTATAATATTTCATTTTTAATTAATATGACTAGAAAAACAGAAATAAAATGCGTGTGCTGGTAATGCCTAGTAAGAAATAGTTTTCATACAAAATATTATGAAATAGGGTGAGCACAAATACGGTGCGTTGTCCTTACGGTGTAATTGTCTAGACTTACTTAAGCTCTGTTTGCACAATGCGAAGGGATAGCCTGAAAGTAGAACTTCAGCAGGGCTTCAGAGAAGTATGAAGAAACCGAGAATGGACTATATTACCGTTTCTATATTTCCCACCGTTTTCATGGCAAATTTTCGATGCTGTGCAAATTTTAAAAACTTCCATTGCCATTTGGGAAGTTAACTGAATTTTTTTTTTTACAGTGTAATCACTCTAGACAATACGAGATATACAGTTAAACTCGTATTGAAAAAGGGGTATCCTTCTGAAAAATTCGCAGCAAATAAGCAATTGATTACGTTTACATCGATGTTATGCATATGCTTACGTGTCGGAACTGTGTATGCTCGTTTCCTTGCTGATGCAATAGTATGTGTCATGCCATTACGCGTTTGAATTCGATAGCAGGCCAGACGTCATACAATTATTTGCGTTCCCCCCCTTTTTGTGACTGAAGCTTCGTTCATACGGACCCGCCTCTCGGGACTCCAGCCAACGGTGTGCATTTATCTCTGGAGCGTCCGGGTTCTACGTGGTGTACTGTCTGCCCGCGAGCTCTTTGTCCCCGAACGGAATGTTGACTTGGCTGTAGTGAAGATGCAGTGGCCGTCTGCTGTTGGATCAACAGCCATTCCAGCTCTGGATGGAATGTTGATTTCAGCAGCAGCTCAGACATCAGATAAATAAATAAAACTATACCATCATCTAGGCTACTGTGGAATCGACATTCCGTGCGAGGGCAAAGTGCTCGTGGTTGGACAGTAGTTGGGTAGAATAATAGGTGTACGAAGGCAGCAGGCCGCTGCTGGACAACAGAGTGCTTGGCTCCACCTGCTATGCAGAAATTCTTCGTTTTCGTGCCATGATTTTAGTTTCAAAGATATTATTGGAAATGTTTGATTATAGAAAACTTACAATTTACTACTTTTTTCATACTTTCGTACTGGCAAAAAGGCAGGATCTTATTAATAAAATATAGAATATAAGTATGTTCGTGACTTTTCGCAACAAGCAGATACCACACAATTAAAATTGCGCACCACAATTTAAAAAAAAAACTCGTAAAATGTAAATTTTCTATATTAGTAGATTGTCAGTAATTACCATAAATCCGAAATTATGTCGCGGAAAGAGTTACTGCAAAAGCGGTCAAGCCGAGCCTTAAGCTTACAGAGGTGAAATCGCCGCTTGTATCGAGAACCTCAGCTGCGCATGCCAGCAAAATGGCGACACTGGCCAACAACATGTCGCAAATGTCGGAAAGCGGTTCGCTGATCAACACCTAGTAACCTACTTGTCATCCGGCAGCCATGTCAGTAGAGAACCTTCCCAACGCTCGCAGCAACCAATCAGGCGTGAGACCTGCTCCAAAGCCTCGCGTATCGCATAGCCTATTAGTAGGGCCAGTGACTTTTCGCGTAAAAATCAGAGCACACAATAGATTTCAACACTGTATACACACCTCATCCGTTGTTATACCTCCATTGGCTGCTGGTGCCGTGTCCGTCTTTGACCAAGCCGCTCGGGACTAAGTAACTCCGTCACTGAACCTTCGTTATTTGTGCGCAAACTGTTAACACGGGCCTGAACATTTTTTTAGCTAATCAAAGAAGTTTGGCGACCCTACAGTGCTTTGGACTGTGTCTTGTCTCGAAATCTTTTCGCGAAATATCAGTGCCCCTGCATATTAATACGGCCACCTGTTTTTCCGCGAAAAGATTACATTACTAGTTGTACTGCAAAACATGTTAGTTCAGAACAAGTTTAGCGATTGGATGGTTTTGACTCTCGCGTGTCCTAGCGCCTTCCGGCCAATCGCGGGCGTTCAGTGTCGGGATAACTTGATTCCGATTGGCCCAGTCCGGTATAGAATGTCTTCTTACCCAGACACGCGGCCAATTGCCAAAAGAAATTCGCAAGTGTGCACGTACCAACTTGGAAGTAAAGTCCGCGCGTAAATATTTTCGCGAACAAAAGGTAACCCTACAGAGAATGGGTACGCCCACGTCAAAGGGACCGCTACGCCATTTCGCTTCTGCATATTGTTACTTCACGGTTACTTCCAACTTTTCTGAAGCCCTGGTGAAGTTCTACTTTCAGGATATTCCTCCGCCTCGTACCAACAAAGCTTGACCTAGTCAAGATAATTACACCAAAGGGACGCACCGCATTCGTGCGCACTCGGGGTAATAATATTTTGCATAAGAACTATTTCTTACCAGGGATTACCAGCACACATGTTTCTCCCTGCTTTTATTCGTATTAATATAAATGACATAATATAAATTAATACAAATAATTGTAAGTAATAGTTAAGTTTAACCAAAAATAAGGTACTTTTACGTCAACAAAATATAAAACACTTGTAGTGGAAGATATATACAGGAAACAACCAATCACGTCATACATGGGGTGATTTTTTTATAGGTTTGGTTCAAAAAGTGTGAAGAAATCGCGAACAGACTATGCTACCTTAAGCGTGCGCAGTTGTGGGGCGAGCGCCCGCGGAATTATTCAACGTCTTCCGCCGAGAAGCGAAATATCGCGCAACGGACGCTGATTGACACTCTGCCTCGAGGCCGGATGTTTCCCTGTGGGGAGTGTGTGTGTGTGTGTGTGTCAACGTATCGATCGGCAAATGACCTCGGAGCCATCTTGCGAGAGCGTACTGCCATGGCCAGTAGCTGCCGCTACGGTGTACGAACTGCCACGTGTTTCCCACGCTTCAGTCCCTGGTTTAAGGTGGCCGCCTGGGGAGGGCCACCGAACGGCATGCAGAGATACAGCAGAAAAAAAATTTATTAAAAAACCGTCAACGTGTAAGGTCTGCTTACATTGCATTTAAGAAACGTTGCGCGTCTGTGTAAGTTTTCCAGTTCCTCCATTTCTCTCTAAATCATGTATTTTGGGGTAGTGAAAATGGCTCAAACTGGCGTTTTCACGGTAATTTTTAGATATAAACATTTCGGTGCAAAACATTGAAAAAGGTATAGGGACGTGCATCAAACCTTTATTTTTATTATTACGTCATAAAATGGTAGGGTCTCTTTTGAAAGTCTCATAGAGGCGCGTTATCGACGGCAAGACTGCACACCAGGTCAGTGCTTTGCGCGTCGAGGCGATGAGAGAGTTGATGCGCATGTCTCGGACGCCCCTAGCGGTCCCACGCTTTTAACCCTCAGACGTGCGAAATTCCGTCAACCAGGCGGCCACCTTAAGAGACTGTATCACACTTTATACAGATATTATTCGTTTTAGTGTCATAACAGAAGAGTCAGGGTCGTAACTGAAAATGTTTGATTGTCGAAGCATTACATTTCATTGTTATGTGCAATTTTTTTTTACCTGATTGTTAATACGTGTTCTCTGGTTGTCATTTAAAAGCGAGAATGAATTAATATTTAACATATTTATTTAGTCAATTGTTGCACAAACATGAGTTAATAGCATATATATAATGTTCGTAAAGATAGGTAAGGTAATTAGCTTAGTTTATATTGTCACATTTTTAAATAAATAATTTTAATTTTGAATTAGAATTAATAAAATAAAATACTTGATATGGCGGGTGACGCGGGCTCGTAAGCACAGAGTAAATAAGTATACAGAGCCGAAATTACGTGATGGTCCGTATGATGTGGACGCACACTGAGAAAAAGGTTTTGTTGAATCAAACAATTTAATATTTTGTTGTTGAAACAAAATTACTTTTTTGTTCGTATTTGGTTGCTCCAAACAAAGATTTGGTCGGTGCAACTACGCATTTGTTTGTCCCTACGTAAATTAGACAGTTTCGGTTAACATAAGAAAATAACTTGAAGCACGACCGACATTTCAACCTAGATCAGCTGCGTCCGAGCGCTTTGCCTAAAACTGGTTCCACGATTAAACNTTGAAGCACGACCGACATTTCAACCTAGATCAGCTGCGTCCGAGCGCTTTGCCTAAAACTGGTTCCACGATTAAACTACGCGTTGCGATGCGATACGATGCGATGCGTGCCGACACGATAGCTGTATGCGACGAGCTGTACTTACTGTTTCACAATTGTGCGAGACGATCTGTCGCCGTCTGAGATGGCGTTGCTATCTATTTCAAGTGTGAAAATTACATTTTTATACCACACGAATGTAACAAAGGATACGCGTGGAAAACATTGATAATGTATGTTTTAAATGGGTAGAATATAAACAAACACCGTAGTATGAGCATTATGTGCTATGAAAACTATTCAGCAGCATACAGGATGTACAAGAGACATAGATGACGAAGAATAATTATTTTGCTGTTGTTAATAGACAACTCTCATGAAATTTCCCATGTGTATAAGAAACCTTGTCGTCTTAGAAATGTAAAACAAATATGCAGTTGTTCTTATTCTACATGAAAACAAACACTTGTTCTTCTTCTCCGTCGTCGGCTGTCGCCGACCGTCGCAACGCCAGAATTTCGCGCAACGCACTCGTCGCTGACGCACTGCGACAAACTGCTCCTTCGACCTGATTGGCTACAGCTCATCGCAACACGACACATTGCAACGCATCGCTGTATCGTAGAACCAGCTTCAGCAACCTAACCTAAAGTGCCTACAAATGAATTCGGAATGTTTTAAAATACATACATTTCAAATACTGAGCAACGTGCACTCCAAGAAATTATTCTTTGAATTACCATATGAATGTATACGAATAGTGAGAAAGTGCGAATGGTAAACTATTTCCCCTTACATCCATGGTACCATTCCTAGATTCGCTCACGAAACAGTCAAATGCGTAGGGAAGTCCCCAACCTGGTATAGTAACGTCGGTCAACATTCCTGACATGTGCTGTTATTTCCATACAATGTATAGGTTAACTTCCATTACAGTTTAGAAAGTTTACCAGAAATGTTTTTACAGTGTGCGCAAATAAAATGCTTCATGTTTTACAGCTTTACGTTTTAGTTTCCCATTAAACTTGTTTTATTAGGATGTTTATGCCGTTATTAAGAATCAATAAATGCACCAGCTAACACTGTTACTATCCTAATTGTAACGAAATAAAACTCTCGAGCTGTATTTTCGAACGAAGGCAATCAAATGAGAGGCTAAACAAATACATACAGTTTATTCAAGTACGTGTATTGTTGACAGTCTAATTTCTTTTAGCCCAACACAGAGGTTTTGTTAACTCAGGCGTGTATTTTGTTAGATCAACNAGTCTAATTTCTTTTAGCCCAACACAGAGGTTTTGTTAACTCAGGCGTGTATTTTGTTAGATCAACAAAATAAATTTTGTTGCTTTTTTTTTAAGTTTTGTTTGCTCAACAAAATATTTCGTTGGGGCAACTAAATATATTTTTGACCCTATACAAACACATANCAAATTAATTTTGTTGCTTTTTTAAGTTTTGTTTGCTCAACAAAATATTTCGTTGGGGCAACTAAATATATTTTTGACCCTATACAAACAAATATTGTGTTGGCTTCTCTCNTATTTTGTTGGCTTCTCTCGGTGTACCCATTCATTGATTGACTGCGCGAGGCTGTGGGAACGGACCTTGTTTCTGATTGGTCACCTCGTGCCGCGAAAAATGTCCTACTGGCTGGGCTGCCGGCTGTCGCGTCAGTTACCAGGCATGATTGGCGAAAGAAGTTCTGACATTTCGTTGGCCAGTGATGCCATTTTTTTTTGTGTGTTCGGCCAGAGTTCGCGGTATATGCTGCTGTTTCACATCTGTATTTTTTAAGTATTCTGTGATTCAAGGCTGTTCAAGAGTCAAGATTGCATTTCCGTAGATTTTGAGATTATCTATGGTTCCTTGGCATATCAATAGGCATGGAAAATTCGCGCTATGGTTTTTTTTATTTTACATATCTGAGAACAACATGTAATGTCATTGGCTGCTTCGCTCTATACGAAGTTGTTTGCCTGTGAGACAGCATCACAGGTGATTGGTAGCTCTACTGCTGGACGTTTATTATTGGCTTGATTGTCCTCCGGGGAATGCTTCACAAAACGTTAGCCAATAGCAGAAGTCACATAAGCATACAACACCTAGGAGAGTAGCCTGCTGAAAAAAAAATTATGCTAATTTTACATGTCCCTAGATATTAATGGCGATTTCAAGAAAGTAACAAACCGCTGGAAAATAGTAATTATAATAAATTTTTAGCGTAGATATGAGCATTTTCAGTTAAAGTTGTGATTCTTGTAGATTTCAAAACTTATTTTAACACGAATTTCAGTTTCAGGTAAAGTTTTCTTGAAGTTTCACGAGCGGCACGTTGCAATTTCTTTGAAATTGAGCACGTGGTTCATCTGCGGTAAGTTTACTTAACTTCTGCCCATTTTTACTTCAAATTTATCTCAAAAGTTAAAATATAAATTCTTGTGAACCACATAACAAACTCATAAGAAAATATTCTTCAAGAAATTTTGATGACACGGATAATTATTTTCATGGGCAGCTTAATGTATTATTTTTGTTAGATTTTTTTAATTTGTACGAAAATAAAGTTTAAAATACTTATTGGTCCTTTTCTTCGCTTTTAAAAAGTAACTTCCTTGCCATTGTCATATTTTTTCACGCTATGTTTGAATACAGTAGCAAAAAAATAGGTAATCTGCCAAAAATGTACAAGATAATGTTAAGTCTCTTAAACACCCTTAAATCTTATACATAACTCACGCTGGGGCAAAAGAATAACAGAGAAGTTATAAAAGAACATTTCCGTAATAGGGCTGTAGGTTAGAGCGATCAAATCTTTGTACCAACGTGAAAATATTCTCTTTGTGTATTGCATAGTCGTTGCGAGAAATAAGTCGAAATAATGTTGAAGAATTACAATTGAAAGAACTATGTTTTCTGTGGTAGAAATAGAATGCTGTACTTATTAACTATAAGCTGTTCACGGCTAGTTAAGAATTTTTGAAATCAAACGTTGAAAATTAAAAAAAAGCACTATGTCCATTTATTTCAANCTGTTCACGGCTAGTTAAGAATTTTTGAAATCAAACGTTGAAAATTAAAAAAAAGCACTATGTCCATTTATTTCAACGTACACAATAAATAAACTGCTCTTAGTAAAGTTGGCAGTAAAGCAGTAAAAGTAGTTCCATATCTTAGCGTCGCGTTGAAAGTGTTGTGTTTGAATTTGTGGGCAGTGTAATTATTTTATTAAGTTTCTGATATTTAAACGCGCCTAAGAGTAAGATGTAGTGTATAAGTATAACATTTTACAGTCATAGGCTGTTCACAGTAACATGAACACTTTTGAAAACCCTGCTTAAGATCTGCATGTGTGAACATTACCCATTATTCCACCATATGTAAAATTAACATGGCCACGCACCAGATCACTTTATTCTTGCGTCAACCTAGTGAATATCTGAAATTATTAGTAAAGTATATATTTTGCAAATCCGCTTATTCTTACACTTATCTGAATTAAAAATATACAGAAAGCAAAAGAAGCATTTACAAAATTTTACGTAACACCTTTAATTCAACGTTAAGACATGGAACTACTTTCCCTACGTCGTTACCAACTTCAGTGCGCCCGTTATAATATATGCAGGTAGGGCCAGTAAATTGTTCGAAGATTGATTTTTAAAAATTTTTTAGTTAATCGTGAACATCCTATACATTTTATCAGTGCACGAATAAAGTGATTTTGTCGATGGCAATGTTGATATTGAATATGGTGGAAGGATACCAAATGGACAGAAAAAGCTCCGTAAACAGCGAACAATCGAAAACTATGGAACTTTTTAAAGCGATGGCAACATAATTTGAGTAGTGAAAAGTTTTTATCAGTGTTCACTGCAGAACCCTATACAAGTTTCGCGAGATACTCATGTAGTGTAAGTCGAAAATGCCCTATGTAGCTATGGTTGGAAGGCTATGAAAATAATGTCTGCAAGATGCTATATATCTTGGAAATTGTAATCAGGACTGTTCTAAAATGTGTTTTTTATCACGAAAACCTGTAACAAAAAGTAGTTTCTAAATTAAAAAAATTATTTTTAATGCACGCACTGCAACGTATTACTTAGCGACCATCTTCTCTGGCGAGCGTATGCGCTGAGGTGTAGTTTCTTGCATCACATGCGTCTTGTAAACTTTAAAACATTTCAGTTACACACAACCAACTATTACATCGTAGAAGCGGTCGTCTCAATATTGGAAAACAAATTTACCGACATCAGGACAGAAAATTCGCGCACCACGCAAAATACAATTACAGTAAGTAGTTTTGCCCACACTAGACGAGCCCCACATATAAAGCTGTTCTTTTTTCTTATGTATATGACCGCTCTGGCTCCAATCATTGTGCCGTTCAACAACTTTGTTATACCAATCCAAGCAAGTCACATCTACAAGATTTATAGATCCAACTTTCATAAAACGTATACATTCATAATAGGCATCCTGATGCACCTATTATATTGCTTATGTTTGACCACAAAAGTGTCCAAAAAGTTCAAACGTCTAGTTCCGCTTGCAGTTTGCAAAACAATGAACGGCATTCCAATTGATTTAGCTCCACCACCAGAAACCATTGACGAAGCAATGGCGTATTCTGTTGTCGTCAACAACCTGGCTGAATTAAAAGCCAGCAATCGATGTAATTTCCATTTGTGAAAAGATGTCCGTAGTTGTATAACCTGCCAGTGAATGGATCGTGCAGTTTGAAAGGTACTTTCATTGCAGAGGCGCGTGGAATTAAAGTCAATGTGCTCGAAAAGACGTGGGTTTCAGGGTAAGTGAGCCTAAGGCTGTAGGACTAAGTTGTGGTAGGTTATTTCTTAGAGACCTTCGCCAAACAACCTTTCGTTTCCTGGCATTGCACAAAACCGAAGAGGGGGGAGGGGGGATTGACAATTACGGTGCTCATTTGTCACGCGAAGAACTGGCCACCGCTATTAGCAGTTCTAAGAATTCTACGAAATGCGTTCCTAATGAGTCTGCATTTAGACCCTCAGTCATGACTCACTTGTTTAATGGTGTCTAGGACGGGAGCAGAGGCGCTGCCCTATATATCACCGCCTACACACCTCCTCAGCCATGATACAGAACACCAGAGGCGTTACAGAAGCGAAGTAGAGTGACGACATTATATAAGTATGCTCATTCAGAGTCTACTATCTTTCACAATATAGCTTTCAAACAAAAAACTCTTTGTCCGTCTTTTCCCAGGCGACTTTGCAAAATAATTGTAAAATTTAAATGCCCTCAAAATTCCCTGTAAAATAAGTCGAGTTCAGATATTTGGGTGGCTATTGACAACGAGATCTTGAGAGCCGATGATGTTGAAATTAAGTGAGAATGCAGCAGCGCTGTAATGCAAGGGCGGGGGAAACGGGAAATCCCCGAGAAAACCCGCCAACCAGCGGCGCCGTCCGGCACGATTCCCATTTGCGAAAATCTGGGAGTGTCCCGGCTGGGGATTGAACCCTCGCCCTGGTAGAAGGCGAGCAGTCTAGCCGCTCACTCACCGCGGCACGCTGCTGGTAAATTAAGGATCATATGATTAACGAAAACTCAAAAACCCAAACTCTTATTAATTTACTCCTACTTGCTCTCTCGTAGTATGGTTCTTCTCTTCAAAGAGGTACATGGCGTTTTTGTTTGAAAGCGATATTGTGAGAAGGTGGCCGAGACATGCCTAAAATAATTTAACATGTAAAACTCTATCCTTTAGTTCGGTTGTCCCGCACCAGGCAGTGCCAATGCTCCCGCCTACCCAGCACTTCCTCCGCGTTTGAGGCCGAGAAGCGCGAGAGCGATAAGGGCGACACTGCCACGCGCATCAAGTGCGCCCTCGCCGCTAAGCGCAAGGCTCTGAACTGGCGCGCAGTGTTCTCGTCGCACTGCGTGTACCTATGGGACTTTCAGCGNTAAGCGCAAGGCTCTGAACTGGCGCGCAGTGTTCTCGTCGCACTGCGTGTACCTATGGGACTTTCAGCGGTGACCATATTATTTTATTGGTGGAAAGTCTGTAGAAAGGTTCAGTGTGTATCTGACGCGTATCCTTTGAAATGTAGCACTTCGAAAAAGCCGTTTTTAATCATTTTGGAGTGGTCTGAAATGGTGTTTCTAATGTGCATGACGTCTTGAAAGCACTGAACAGCCCTCATCTGAAGTGTGTTTTCTTTTCATAGATCAGCACGTTGGACGCAAGTTTAATTAGTTTCGTAGAAAACGAGTATTTCAAATATCCTGCAACACATTTCAAGCGCCACGTAGGTGGGAGCTTTAAGATTTTCAATCAGAGTATCCTGTATATGTGACGTTTCAAAAAATGTTGCTTCACATACACGGTAAACAGCNCTTTAAGATTTTCAATCAGAGTATCCTGTATATGTGACGTTTCAAAAAATGTTGCTTCACATACACGGTAAACAGTTATTGTGTCTGTAGCTCAAGCACCTGTATTGTTTTCTCGTAAAAAAGTTAAGATTGAACTTGGTGATGAGATTTGGTTGTTTTGTAAATTAGTTGGTACTAGTGGTAATATCCACATTAGTTCTTGAGGCTATATACAGAGTGATTCTAAATTCATGGGACAAACATTGAGGGGTGGTAGAGCTCACTAAAAAAAAACAATTATTGTATAGGAATATATGGGCGGAAGTGACGCGTTGAGGCACAAACACAAAAATTACGCATGAAATGCAACACATTGTTTATTTACAACGTCGCCACTAAATGCCTTTTTACAGCAATGTTTATAATAATTGCTCAAAATTGCTACCACCGAAAGTATTGCAAGCTTGGTAGCGTCGGTTGAGTGATTGGCGAACATATTCAAATACGCCGGGTATTTCACGCACGCGTGCAGCCGCACAGGATAGTCGAGCGACGAGGTCTTCAATGGAATCAACTGGAGTCTCGTAAATGAGGGCTTTCAAATGCCCCCCGTAGGAAAAAATCGAGACTCGATAAATCTGGCGATCGTGGTGGCCATCGGACTGACCCTCAACGCGTCACTGCCGCCCATATATTCCTATACAATAATTGTTTGTTTTAGTGAGCTCTACCTACCCTCAATGTTCGTCCCATGATTTTAGAATCATCATGTATAATTACGCAGTCTCATTTAGATGACGTGGGACACGAATCAGACCTAAACACAGTGAAAGTTTATTCTACTCGTGTTAGGAACAAAACGGGATTTCTTATGGGAGAGTTTGGCATAGTGGACAAGGTGTGCCAGTGTTACAAAGTAGTAGCTTTCAAGCTGGCGGTATATGGAGAAATTGTATTTATTTGTGTGTAAAAGTTTGTATTTGGCTCAAATTGTGATATCTACTTGCCCCAGTAAAAGTTTTAGGTATTAACTTTACTTCATAACTATTATTCACGCCCTCCAATGGCGTTTACAGGAGCTAACAGCAATAATACAACTTTGTTTGGTANATTATTCACGCCCTCCAATGGCGTTTACAGGAGCTAACAGCAATAATACAACTTTGTTTGGTATTGAGTGTTCATGAGCAAGCTTATTTCAAATCGTCACTTACATAATCACTCTAATCATAATTATTTTATAGCTATTGGAAATAAATGTTTTTAATGTTCCAAGTTTTCGCTGATGAACGTAAACGAGTGTAATACTTCTGCTTCTGTCTTGCGTGTATTCCTGATGAAATTATGAAGTTCGTCAAACGATATAACTAACATACGAAATCAAGATATATTTTCTCAGGGTGCTCCACAGAGAGTGGAATAGGGTGTGAAATTGATCAATAGATGCAAAGAAGAAAGACAGGCTTATGAGAAAACTTTCCCGTCTCTGTGTATGTGTGTGCCACCCCCCACCCCCCACCACTCAAATATTCTGAACCCATGAACCTAATTTCACCACATTCGGTAAACATGTAGTACTTTTAATAACCAGTGGGGTGGAGTGGAGATATTTGGGTGGCGAAAATCCGGGAGCGGCCTCGGAGGTACTAGAAGTGGATTGGCTAATGCGTGCTTCGAAAGATTCTTATTGGTTTGGGCTGCCACCTAGCACGTTAGCTACCCCGCGCTGATTGGCTAACGACGACGTGCCATGTTTCTGGCCGGTGATGACGCCATTTTTTCCGGCGTGTGCGGTTGGAGTTCGTTGACTGTTTAGTTCCTGGGGCTCTATTCTTCTAAGTTTCTCGGCAGATGTCGATCTCGACATNCGGTTGGAGTTCGTTGACTGTTTAGTTCCTGGGGCTCTATTCTTCTAAGTTTCTCGGCAGATGTCGATCTCGACAGTCAGCGCTCCTGCCGATCGGGAGAACACGTGTGAAATGATCAGGAGCAAAATATGCCCAAATAGTTATTCTAAGCGTACTATCGGCAGTGCTCGGGTTTTGCCGACCACCACCACGACTCTCTCCCCCTCCCTCCCGGGTGTTACGGCAGGCAACGTGACGAATGCAAACACATGCTGTGCCTGCAATAATGTGTCGCGTNCGGTTGGAGTTCGTTGACTGTTTAGTTCCTGGGGCTCTATTCTTCTAAGTTTCTCGGCAGATGTCGATCTCGACATTCAGCGCTCCTGCCGATCGGGAGAACACGTGTGAAATGATCAGGAGCAAAATATGCCCAAATAGTTATTCTAAGCGCACTATCGACAGTGCTCGGGTTTTGCCGACCACCACCACGACTCTCTCCCCCTCCCTCCCGGGTGTTCAGGCAGGCAACGTGACAAATGCAAACACATGCTGTGCCTGCAATAATGTATGAAGAAATTAAAGATATTCTTACGAACTATGCATTTTCAGAGATTAGTTAATGCGTAAAAGTTACATACGTATATATATTATTTATACGTTGTATTATATAAAACAAGTACTATTCCATTCATAAATGCGTAATGCGGGATTTTAGAGTGAAACTTCTCGACATGGCCACTATCTCTTCGTGTGTTAGACTATTGGCTGAGGAAAATGGAGGCACGGTGAATGGTTAATGTGTTGTATACACAGGTTGGCAGTTGAAAACATTAATCGTTTTAAAGGAACATACTGTTTCACGTATAAAAACGATTGTTAAAAGATGAGATAATTCGTTACGTAGTAGTGCCATATAACAGTGAATTTAAATAAATTTTACTGTGGTGTACGTAACGAAATGTATAGCAGACGATGTATAAAATGTCGTTTTAATAAATACACTAATAAAGCTTGCCTAGAAAATTGCGTTGGGCTTAAACAACAAATCTAAAATAATAAAAAGTGTCTTATTTCGTACACATAAACTCTGTAGTCTATATATTAATTCGTATAATGATAGAAGCTGCCGATCTAATTAGTTTGATTACTGCATGTAGGAATAAAATAGTTTTATATAATATTATGAGAAGTAAAAACAAATTATCAGTCAAGCCTCGAACACGATACATATCTCGCTATGTATTAGCAACCACGCGACATAAAGATTCGACCATTTCTACACTTATGAAATGAGTTCAAATACTCTTTTACATACTATGTACTACGTTTAGGAAGAACCGAACCATAAAGTTTATGCCCGTTTGCAATAAATACGGCCACCATGCTTCTCACCTGCAATGTTGAAACTGAGATTTCCGATCGGGAAAGCAGCTTTCGACAACACAGCTGTCGAGTGCTCTCGATCATTTTCTCACGAGGATCGAGAAGTCATCTAACACCGGAAATATTACGAAAATCGTTATTTCACGATCGGGAGCTGCGTCTCGAAAAACTTAGAATAGAGCCCGTGTACTCTAAGTGCTCTGTGGCTACAGGATATTTATGACGAGACAACTAAAGAATAGTATTTGGCAAGNAGAGCCCGTGTACTCTAAGTGCTCTGTGGCTACAGGATATTTATGACGAGACAACTAAAGAATAGTATTTGGCAAGCAACATTTATCTTTAAAATTGAATCACATTTTTTAGTGGAAAGAGCAAGTCGAAGCAGCCCAACATAAACATAAAACTTACGAATGAGCTGAATTTATTTTTTATCGTGCTGAATATCTGTCAAGAAGGGTTTGAATAAGAAAATTGGCCGTGCTGAGTGAAGGAATATTTCGAATCGCGTGCGCGTCTGAAAGTTTGAAAACTTTGGTTGTTGCCACAATGGGAAAACAATTTAACTTCGTGGCAAATTAATCAACGTTACTTTCGTTGTAGGCAATTTTTCAGGCAGGCTGAATACATTGAGCTCCCGTTGTGAAAGAAATAAAAACAGTATAAATATTTGATGTTCCGGTTCATCGTCAGACGAATTAGCGAATTTTCCTGGCCCCGCTAATTGATAGAGTCGCCTTCGCTGATATTCTTTCGACTTTGTACCGACTTCATGCTATTTATACCGTTTTCCCCTAGAACTTAGCCTGACTGAAATCCTCCTCGAACTTCGACTGACTTAAACATGCAGCAGAAGCACCGACATCGTCAACTAGGTATTCGCGGTTTCTTCACACGTTTTGAATTAAACGTTAGAAAAATCACCCCACGTACGACGTGATTGGTTGTCTCCTGAACATGTCGTGTATTACAATGGTCTCTTAACACGAGATTATCTTACATTTGATTAACAAGAACTTTTACTTCTATTTTTTTTCCATAAATTATAATATTTAATTTATAATAAATGTGATTTAAAACAGAGATAAAATAGTTGTTGGTAATGCGGGGTAAGAAATAGTCCTTACGCAAATTATTATTACACTGAGTGCGCACGAATGTGGTGCGCCGTCCCTTTGGTGTGATTTTCTAGACTCGGTGAAGCTTTGTTTGCATGAAGCGGAGGAATATCCTGGAGATATAACTTCAGTAGGGCTACAGAAAAGTTTGAAGTAACAGTGAGTGGACATTATACACGTGCTCGCCACCTGCCGATAGACGAATGCGCTTGTAAACGTGTAGGATGTGATCTCGCGCACCCACGATAGACGACGCACCCGGCAGTGGGCGGACAGTTTCCCTGTTGGTTGGGGNGGGGGGGGGGGATATGGCGGACGCGAGACGTAACACATCGCCATCTACCCAGAACTGGGTCGGCGTGTCCCTAATGCAATGCTAGCTTCCTCGCAGGCGCTATATATTACACTCACATTCACTTCCGGTGAATTTACGACGAGCCGGCTCCGGGGGTGGAAAGGAA
Source organism: Clitarchus hookeri (assembly GCA_002778355.1). Classification (NCBI taxonomy): domain Eukaryota; kingdom Metazoa; phylum Arthropoda; class Insecta; order Phasmatodea; family Phasmatidae; genus Clitarchus; species Clitarchus hookeri. The sequence goes on from NQII01000356.1 coordinate 172,237, forward strand.
ATGGTACGAGGTCGCTACTTCCGAGTGTTTGCTGGTTCGATTCAGACGAGAAATTGAATGAATACGTTCCAGCAGTCTTTCTGGTAGTAGTCAAGCGTGACTACGCTACTCGTCTATTCGGGTCGCGAAACGCCGTACAGGAACTCAGAAGGCAAGAAAAGTTATTTTAACACTTACAATTATATTTAAATGCTTTCGATCACTAATTTCATTTAAAAAAACGTAAAAAAATCTTGTTAGTGCAAGTGGACTTCAATTCATTTACAAAGAGACACAGCACAGTGTGCGGCTTCATGCACGGTGCTGGAGTTTTATATTTCCAAATTTTTACCTGAATGCTTTATTGCAAACCTGAGACGTCTGGCAATTATTTTTAATTCTAATTATCAACTTAACGTTTAGCATATGACTATGTTGTAATAATTTTAAAATGAACAAACAATCCTTAATGAAAATATGACAAAAATAAAAAAATTTAATTTGAAGGAATCCCGTGTAGGCTATCACGATTTAATAACTTTATGAACTTTACATACATTTTATATTAGATTTATTCTTAAAAATATAATTCCACCAAGGCATATGCTCTGTTACTTAGACTTAAAGTGATGACTTGCCCATCTGGTTCTTCCAGTGAAATCAGCGAAAACAAACGATTAATTACTTACTACAAATTATTAATGGTGTTGTAACTACAGCGAAAATCGTAAGAGTCTCATGAAATCTGCGTTAACTATCTCAAAGACTCAACAATGCCACATTTTCAAAGAGTAAATCAGAAACTAAAGTTATGGCGAAAAATGGACCAAAATTTAATTTACTGTTTCAGGTGTTGGAAACAAAAAATTGTATGATGCGTGCTGTACTTATTCGATACAACACTTGCTTAGTTGTCACATCCAACGAGCTGTAGGCTGTATGTTTGGCTACAGTAATATGAACCAATTATGACCTAGACCAGTAAGGCGGTTTGCGAATCATTTACTCAAAGGTAAATTCGCGGTTTCATTTCGGGACAAGCTAGAATTCAAAACATCTTACGTTTGTAATGCTTATGCTATTGGCCCACCCGTTAGTTTACACCTCCTGGACAACCCTGAGCCAATAACAAACACACAATTAAATGCAGACCGAATCACCGTCTTCCGCTAATACAACAAGCAACCAATGAACAGTGATATTAGCATTATTTTACATACGACAATGGAGTATAGCCTACATGTCATTGAACTCGCGAATTTTTCAGGTCTCTAGCCATTAGTCACTGAGCTTTACATTGTGCAGCACAGACTAAGCATTACTTACACGCGCGTAATGTACACAATTTTGTACACTGGGTGAGAATGGGTTAAGCCAACTTGCTGCTTAATATGACATACTTGCATAAGAGTTAAACCTCAATAATTACTCTGAATCAACATTTCTGGCAAGGAAATATACACCATGCGGGTGATTTTCGTGTGATTATGAACTTTAACAGTAACACAGAGTTCGTGGCATACCTTAAGGTATAATTATCTCCGGACTTAATTGTCGCTTATAGTTAGGGACAGGCGTTTCAAGCTAAAATATTTCAAGGCCAGTTGTACTCCAAAACACTTTAGTTCTTATGCACTTTCGTGGATGGATGACTTTAAATGTCTCGTGCCTCAAGTGCCTGTCAGCGAATCATGGACGTTCAGTATCGGAGTACTTTATTACGATTGGCCGAGTCAAATAAGAACATGTGTTCTCAAGTAGACACGCGGCCAATAACCAAAGGAAGTTGTGATTGTGGACGTCGGATATTGAAGTCTAGCATGGCCGTAAATGTTTTCGCGAGAAACACCTGCCCCTATTTATAGTATAATGTCCGAATTATTAACACACTATATTTACAGAAATATAGGCTTACTATCGTCTTGCGACAGTCAAAGAATACCATTTTTTTTTGTCTTGAACAGAACTGGAAATTATAGGAAAATAGGGGTCACATTTTATGCTGCGAAAACTTCTTGTTGCAACTTCATTTGCATGCACGTCCATAATACACGCCACGTTTGCAGCACGCAACATTCGGTGGATCCGATATATTGTTGGCAATACTTGTTAACGAGCACTATGCTTTGTCTCGCCAGCAATTCGCTTTTCGATATCTGGAAACTAGCTCCTTCCTACGTACAGTTAAACTCGTGCATTTGCCTTTCGCAACGAGCCCTCCGCGGCATAGGTCATCGGGGCTGAATTAATTACAGGCAACGTGTACAAATGCTTGCGTGTTTTAACGTGAAATCTCAACAACCCGGTAACTGCAGCTCACGCGTCATATTTACAAGGGTCGTTTCCGCAGAGCTCGCGTCAGAGTGGAGATGTTTGGGCGGCACTTAATCACGGGATCTTGAGAGCCGATGAGGGTGAAGTGAGGTGAGAACGGAGCAGCGCTGGAATGCAAAGGTGGGGGAAACGGGAGATCCCCGAGAAAACCCGCCGACAAGCGGCATCGTCCGGCACTATTCCCACCTGCGAAAATCCTAGAGCGACACCACAAGGAATCGAATCTGGTTCGTTTTGGTGTGAGATGTACGATATAGCCGCTGAGCCACCGCGGCTCCTTTCGCGTGAGAGAGATTTCTGTTTGCAGTGTATATGTGAACGAGGTTGCTATTATAGGCTATTCACGGTGAAGTGAGCACTTTTGAAAGCCCTATCATTTGAAATAATAGTCAATAAATATATTTTATTTTACCCTTAGACGTTAGCTTTTGAGTGTGGTGGGATATACACACTGTGTTTATTACTTAAATGACAGAATCTATTTATAAAGGTAGTTAAAGAATAAAAAAATGGTTGAAAGAATATGTAACTAAGCCTCAAAAGGGCTCACTTTACCGTGAACAGTCTATATTGGCCAGTCCACCTCTATTAGAGGGACAGAGACAAAATTATCAGTGCAGCTGCTTGGATTTATTTGTACCCGCAGTTATTCACCCAAATATCGTAAGTTTATTAAGAAAAATAGAAATGCGTTTCGTCCAAAATACTTGGTTATATTTGCGTGATTAGGTTCAGTTGGTTCAGTTTAACGCCAAACTTTACAGCTTTCGTTGTAAGTCCACTACAAAAAGAAATGACTGGTACCACTGCAGCACACAGAACTCAATAAACATGAAAAGGGACCAACGCAAAAAAAAATTGTACCCGTAGCTGGATATTATTTTGTCACTATAAATACACACATTTACGAGTTCACAAGAAAAATTGTAAACCTGTCATGTTTGTAGATTTATACGTGAAGCAATTACATAGTACAAAAAACACTGGCATTAAAACTTTTAAAAAATAATTTTAACTTTTAATAGCAGATTAGAGACTCAGGCAAGTTTTCCGCCAATGCAAAAACTGTATTGACCATTCAAATTCTCAGTGATATTTTTGACTGCACAGATGCAGTATTGCAAATTTAATTAAAGAAAATAATCTGAGGGATATGAAACACACACAGATGTAAATTTTTGTATTGGAAGTGTAAGATTTTTCGTACGGTGTTACTCAAATTTTTGTAGTTTTTTTTTCCCCCAGAGAATAAAGTTTGTACTGGCAAACTCTCTCTCTCTCTCTCTCTATATATATATATATATATATATTTATTTATATATACACATATATATATATGCTTTGTACTGGGATAGACTTTTATTGAAGGGGGCTTTACCGTGTCTTTGGGAGGTAACGACCTCGGGAGTGGGATGGATGGGTTTCAGTATATGTAGTCTACCCGGCTTTGGTCGGGGAACCACAGACCCACGAAGAAGCATCGGCAACGGGGGGAGCTGGCGGTGGGCAAGGCGTTTGCCGGCCTTGCTGCCGTCCAAGGGAAGCCCCACAGCTCGCGGCTGGAGTTATTAGCACTTGAAACGATGNCCTCCGTGCCCAGGCGGAAGTACAGCACGACCCATGAGAACTTCCAACTACCGTGCTATTTAGTTTATTCGCGGTTTCTTCAAAATTTTTTAATCAAACCTCTGAAAATTCGCCCTATGTATGACGTATTTAATTATTTCATAAATACACTATGTATCACAAGCATTCTATACCTCTGTTAACATGGGAGTATCTTATTTATAAATTATAATATTTCATTTATAGTAAATATGAATAAAAACAGGGAGAAAACATGTGTGTTGGTAGCGCCTAGTAAGAAACATATCTAATGCAAAATATTATTACAACTGAGTGCGCAGGAATTCGGCGCGTTGTCCTTTGGTGTAATTTTCTCCTCCTCATACCAACAAAGCTTTACTCAGCATGTGATAGGGCTTGTGATGGTGTTAATGCATATGCATGAAAAGATAAGAAGGTTGCGACGTTACTAAATAAGCTGATGTGCTAATTTCGTTCCAAAGCTGAACAAAATGCATAATGCAAACCAAAAACTATATCCTGAGAGTACGCACACAGCACGCATCCAAGACTCACCACTCGCACTCTGTTATCCTATGGAACAGCACTGTCACTTCCGAGTGCTAGTTTGCGAATGTGGGTGTTTTGAATACTTGATGCACGACCTAAGTTGTTCACTAGGCAGGATGATTCTGCAGTGGTTCGCGGTTAACTTCCCCGACCTGGCCTAGAATCGAACCCAGGACTTTTGGTTCACCATCGCAGGCGTTCTGGCCGTTGGGCGATATGGTTTGACTGGCGCTGCGTTTAACCCGAATCTCATCCGTACGTACCAATAAAAATGCCTGGTATTCAAACGAAAGACAATAAGCAGGGAGTTATAATACGGCATCGCGTTGAAAGTTCATATTCTCATTATAATCGAGTGGCGGTCACTTTTCAGGCGGCTGCCAGCACCTTCCCTGAAATCCATTCCTCCTATCGGAAGGCTTGTTGGATATTTCAGTCGGACCATTCGTCTGCCACGGTGGACCAATCGATTCTCGGTGAAGTCAAACTCGGATATTCGCGTATGGGAAACGTGACGGACGTTGTCGTTTGATGGTGGGTTCTCTCGGGGCACTCCCGTGTCTTCCCGCCGTTTCATTTCGTCGCTGCCCCGTCTCCAACTTGGAAGGAGCGTAATCTACTTCTATTGGATTGCATTCAACTGCAGCCAATTAAAGCCCTGCGGTGCCAATTATAGTCTGGGTTCAGACTTGATGGGACTGGCCGGTGTGCACAGCATGGATTACTCTAACATCTGAAGTGGCAAACTATTGCCTGACGTCGCTTTTCGGTGGTATCTAAAACTAGTGCTGGGTGCTGTGCACACCGTTGTTGCTCTGGATTTTACTCCTGTTTTACCTAGAGGTACAGTCACACGAAACTATACTGCCCACACGCTGTATAAGATAGTACAGAAAACTTCACCGCCCGTGGACTTTGAAGACCTTTCCGTTTAACTCCTTCAGTCAAAGATAACAATATACGTAATTTTAAGCTTTGCAACGAGCAGACTGCTATCGGCATGACGCTCTGTCATATGTCGTGACCAATTAAAATGAGTTTAATTTTCATGTTATTGGCAGCAGATTTTCATGAAACTGTGAATATTAGTCTCGAAAATGAATGATTTCTTCCATTACGTGAGGAACGTCATTAATTGGGCNATTTCTTCCATTACGTGAGGAACGTCATTAATTGGGCGTTGTTTCCTGCTTGTACAGTTTAGATCATTAAAACGTCTTCTTCTGCAACATCCTATATGTATATGTATATGTATATGTGTGTATATGTGTATATATATATATATATATATATATATATATATGACACTGTGACCGACTGAAATAGTTGAGTGGCGCCCTTATCTTATTTCTCACACAGTCGACTACTTTAGACGCCCTCCAAGAAACGTGATGGCTAAGAGATGTAAATTTCTACCATTCGTCCAGGATTATTCCGAGCATGTCAATTAATGAACTAGTGTTAATCACATGAAATTACTACACATGAAAAGCTTTGGCATGCAGTTTGCTGCCGGAATAAATTACGAAGTGGTAACGTCCCTGGCAATAATTATCTTCTCCAAAGAGCCTACAGAACGAGTTTGTTGCAGGTGACCTTCCCAGCGACGATCTTGTTGCCAACAGACGATATTGAACAGCGCAATGCAGCCAATCACACATAAAGCCCTTTTCCATAACACGTTGCAGCCAGCGAACAATTAGGTGCATTTGGTACGAATATTTTTTACCGTGGTACAAACGATTCGGGTTCTGCATTGTTACAGAGTTTGTTGCCGGTTTGGAAGTCCTCCAAAGCACACCTATCGTAAAACGTTAACAAAATCAAATGTTTAAATATATTTTTTTTGTTCCCAAAAAATTAAACTGTCTACATACAACCAGCAAATACTTGATAAATTATCTGCATCAAAAATATATTTCTGTTTACTTTTCAGAAAACCTGGAGGAGCATTAATTTGCTACTGGTTGTTCCCCTGTGAAATTTATCGTCCCTATTTTATAGGGTCACCTGCAACTTGGTAACTTGAAAATAACTTCCCTGATACATTTAAAGACAAACAAGATGCGTCCGAAAAAAAAAATCGTAATCCGTCCGCAAATGTAAAACGAAAGATACAAAGTATTTGATACCTCCACAAAAAAGAAACGTTTCCCCGGAAGTTCGCTACAGCTTGAACGAAATGTTGGCAGCTCACGTGCGTTTCAGATTCACGAGGTCTATATTCAGCTGAGTCAGTTCAAGCGTGATGGCCTCTTCTGGGCAGTTTCTTCACGCGCGAAAAGATCGTGAGTTGCGATATCATTTTATGCGTCCCTAGCCGACAACTTGGGGGCCGGCAGACCCATATCCACGCCTCAACGACCCACGCACCGGTCGAATCCCATCGCGCTCCGCGGCACGACTGCCCGTTGCAATCGGCCACGGTACAATATTTCGGAAATATCGCGACTGCGACATGGTCCAAACATGTGGTGCAATATACTATATCCAGTAAACACCCCTGATATCTAGACTAATGTAGCGCCAACTGGTCAGGATCACGAAAAATCCGGGTATAAGAAGGTTATCATTAAATTACAACAGAATTTATACAAATCCTCAAAAAAGTTTTATTTTATAATTAACCAGGTTAATAACTTCACAAGCATTAAAATTTTATTAAATAAGTAGAATAACAGAGCTCACTAATTCATGGCCAATTGTTTATTTTGCCATTCACATTCAAATATGGCGCGAAATTTCCGGTCCCCAGGTCGCAATTGGCGATCCAATATTTCAGGCTTCTGACTTGAAAATACAGTGATCTCTTGATTTAGGTGTCTATAAAGGGGGACGTTTTGTCCACTGTTGCCGATCGTCTGGTATTTCTAAGTGGAATCCCTACAGTTGCTTTGTTTGTGAAGGTAAGCATTAAAAACCAGCATAATGATGCATCCATTGTCATTTTCATATGTGTAACATAAAAGTAATGTCTAAGGATTGTTGTCGACATTCATAACCAGAGGGTGTGATACCTTCCCAACTCAGCGCATTAGCACGCATGGCGACAAACGAGGCATTTTTAGAACCGCGAATATAAAATAGTGGTGACCGAAGATCTTAGTCTTGCAAACTTCAAACTTCCGGAAATCGAGCCGGATATCAGTGGGGTTTGGATGTTAGAGAACCAGGTGCGAGAGATTGCACTGTATCAACAATTTACGCTATTCGTTATAGATAGTTCATGGTTACTTCCAAATTTTCTGAAGCCCTGCTTAAGTTACACTTTCAGGCTATCCCTCCGCCACATTAAAGTAAAGCTTAACAAAGTCTCGAAAATTACACCAAAGGGACAACGCACAACATTTGTGAGCACTCAGTTTAATAACGTATGGCATGATAACTATTTATTACTAGGCATTACCAACTGGCCTATTTTCTCTCTGATTTCATCAACACTCATAAATTAAATATTATAATTTATAGAAAAATAGAAGTAAAAGTTTAAATTTACAAAAACAAGATAGGCCCTAATTCCGTGTCAACAGAAGTATAAAATGCTTGTGATACATGGCATATTTAGGAAACATCCAAACTCGTCATGTATGAAGTTATTTTTCAAAGTTTCAATTCAAAACGTGTGAAGATACTTCGAATAAACTATACTGAGATTACTGGGGCATTCTGGCTTTTGTGGTACTAGCGACGTGTTCGTCTTTTCCGATGTTTCCATTTCGGGCATCAATACTTCCAACATTGAATTCATCGATATCTACCGCGGTGCTGTTGTACGGTGTCGATATATGCAATATCGATATGAGCAATACATGATGAAAGTCGGTAATAAAAATAGAGATAAACCCGTTATCGATATTTCCGATGCATATGAGTGGATTTCTTACAGGGTGATCCACGAGAAGTTACCGCCACTCATAGGGCTTATTCCTTGCATTATTTGGAGAAAAATATGTCATATAAATGTGGTTCATATTCCTAACATTTACAGAGTAATCCGACAAATTTTAAATGCCTAAATTATTGCGTATGGGGATGGATGAAGGATATTGTTTGCCAAAGGACTGTACAAAAACGTGAGGGACTACTTGCGCGTATAATGCATGCCGCTACAGAAATCAAAGACAGCCGTGTGCAGCTACGTAGATCAACACGTGCGGTTCATAAGCGTGTGGCCAAGTGTATGGAAGTAGACGGAAACACTTTTGTAAGCTTGTTAGGTGCAATTGTGATGCTCAACTGTAAACTATACGGTCTGATAATACATCACTGTATTTACTTCTGAAAGGGTTATTATTTAATTCATCATTTTTCAAATATTCCGAATTACTCTGTAAATATTGGGGATAGGACCCACATGTATAGGACATATTTTGTTCCAGATGATGTAAGAGATAAACCCTGTGAGTGGCGGAAACTCCTCGTGAATCATCCTGTATAACTTCAAGGTAGCGATACATCGCATCGATATCGACGTTGTTGAGGAGAACTATCGAAACTACATGGAGAAGTGTGTATGGCGGGGTCCTGGCCGGCGTGGCACAGCGCCACAAATCAGCCGCGGAAACCGGAACTCTCCCTCATGCGATGTAATGATCTCGGCGCTGAAGGAGAGTTAGTTGCCACGTGACGTCTGCAGCCTCCTCCCGGAGGGAATTCGAGGGCTGAGGTCCGCGATCAATATACCACCCCCCTAGCCCTCCCTCCATCCATCATGCCTACCCCCTCCCCACTGCACAACCCTTCCCTATCGGGGCCAAGTCCGAGAGTTGTCTGATGGCAATAAATATCTGGACCGAAGGGTAAAGCTGGAGTCACAATACCCTGACGAACCCGACATGACAACCCCGACACGACTAGATCTGAGTAGCAGCCAATGAAAAGCAAGGTCACTGTGACGTCAGTCCGACAAAATCGCAGCCCCGACAGCCTGACAAAAAAAAGTAGATTCTGTTTCTACTTTTTATCGTGTCGGACTCGTCGGGGCGCACAAAAAAATGTAAATACAACTTTAGAAAACACAATTTATGAATTCAAATATTATCAAAAGTAAAATAATCATTCACTTTATCGCGAGTTTTAAAAAGTAAATATTGAATATTGTAAGGACAACTTGCTGTTTTAAAATTTTCCACCCGCCAAATAACACACTTGTCGGACAGATTTCGTCGGGGTATTGTGAACACTGAATAAATTTTAATATGAAATTCCGTGGAGCTCTGACGTCATATCTGTATGCCGTGTCTTGTTCGTTGGGCTATTGTGACTCCAGCTTAAGAGGTAGCGTGTAGGGGAAGGCTCTCTTTCAGAAATGCCGCTTGTTCGACGTGATATCTTAGCGGTATGCCATCTCAGGAGCAAGCAATGAACATTAGAAAGAGTAGGTACCATAAGTGCAAGTAGGGACAGTGATTCTTACATTTGTCCATTTCAATCACAGAGTTTCACATATAGGACATTTAGCACGAAGTGGCTCCTATGATCTCAACTGCACATAGCAGAAAACGTCCCACGCATCGTAGAGATATCATTTGTTGTTGAGATTATAATCTATAACCTCAACATCTACTGCCAACAACATCAAACACGAAAAAAAAATTCCCATTGGCACATATATATGGCAGAGAGTTTTACTGACACCACCAAACAAAAATTTTTCTTCGTTGAAACGCAAAAACTATATATATATACATCTCAAAAAATTGTGTACCAGCTGTAATTCGGTTGCGTTTGAAGGATGCTCACTGGGATTGTTGCTATATTATAAACGTATATCGGAATGAGAGGCGTGGAATTCTATACAGACAGTGTGTATTTTCATCCCATACTTTCTCTTGGCTATGAGCAACCGAGAAACTCAGAAATCCCGGTGGTGCAAAAAATTTTTCCGGGATGTGCATTTACCCGTGCCTGAAAGGGTTAAAACGCCGTTGTTTAATTTAGTCTCATGATTTAATTGACACTTTGAAATTAATTATTTTGGAAAGGAAACTTTCGGGAATTCATTTGCCGACTAACTTTAGATATGAGGACGCTCGTGTTATTTTTCATGTTGGACATAAGTTTATTTAACAAGTCCTGCACGACTCTGGCGCAATAAACTCGCGATTGAAATAATTACCCATTCACGCGTTTCGCGTGTGAGAGTAAAATAGTTTCTTGGAAAGGCAGCAGTAGCCCATGAAAACATGAAAAGATGCTTGCACCTGGAATAAAATAACTGTGCATTCTAGCTGCCTCATAAAACATACCATTTTTAAGGTTTTTTTAAATTAGTAGTTAGACTCTAAATCACACACGTCCATTATCCCACTAGATTAAGTTGACTCTGAATGCTCGGTGAAATATGAAAACGGGTCTTCACTTGGACACACTTTCAGTAGGATACGATATTATGAAAATTTTATTGCACGGTAATTCACGGAAAAACTTATAGCGAATGAATTTACTGATTCACAGTGAATGTCATAAGAGTATGTGTAACTTTGATGCGTGGCGCTGGAATCCCACTCATCCAACTCTCCCAGCAGGACTTTCGTTCCTGATGACCGAGCTGGAAAAGAGACTCGGTCCTGATCATGACTGCAAATGACCTCTGTCCGAATGTGTGCGGGAAGGTAACCGACTCCTGGTTTCGAACGTACCAAATTATTCCCCATTGATTTTTGCTTCCCTGTTCCCTTACTTCGCCGGGACGCCGTATTCTCGTCACTCTGGACCTAGTTCTGTATCGAGGTGACTAGGCTTCAGTGTCTGTTATTTACGTGAATCGCTGTCTTTTGTGTGCTTTTGAGAAACTGTGCTGCCACCTGATTACACTGCATACCCTATGATTGGCTCAATACTTCCTCACGCCATGACAAAGGGTGTTGGGTCCAATAACAAGAAAAAAAAATGCGAACTTGCGTGTGTTCTAAGTGCACCCGATTCGCCACATTAACCAGTTAAATTATTTCCGCCTTGCAGCTGTTGCAGTTCCTCGGCACTTCCAGACCAGCATTAATTCATGGTTTCAGTCGCCGCAACTACGAATAACTTTGATCCGTACTGTACTTATGCTGAGATCGAGCTTGCTTGATTATCACGATCAATGAATCACGTACTTGGTTCTCGATGACACTGGCATAATCTAATCGCAAAATCGTAAATATATCTAAGGTGCGCAAGTATATAAACCGTAGGATGATACAGACAGTCTTGGGTGCCGAGACTTGCTGTGTTTAGTGCCAACCATATGGGCCTATCACCTTCTTGTACAAGTAGTGCACAATCCTGGACACAGGGACAGACTGGGTCAGTACGAAACTTCCCGGTTTTTTTTATCAATTACGTTAAAGTTCTGATTCGTCCTGATGCACTTAAGTATATAACAATTTTCATTACAATTACTATTGTATATTGTGCACGTCAGTCGTGATGTATATATATAAGACTGCAGGAAATTTACGCAGTTATTAAACGGTGAGATGAAGTATTTCGATAACGAGTGCGAGACCGCTTTGCATAAATACCGTACGTTTAGCCCCTGTAGCTATGCAATCTGCGCGTGTTGCATTCTTGTCGAGTTGCCTATGCACGAGCTCGTTTCACATTTGTCTCTCGATAACAGCAAAAACCATTGCGTAGACGCAGTGTTTGGTAACGAATACGTACTCATTGAAAGTAATGATAGATTCCAGAGCTCTAGAATATTTTCTTCAGCTGTGAACACTGAATACTTACAGGCTCACTTTGGATGAGAAGAGCCTAACTTTATTTGGAGCAGGCTGCTCTGCTCGAGGTATAAATAAACCTGTCGCTCCGGTCAACCCGTAAAATGGATGAGTTGAGCCGATTTTCATAAAAATTTATTTTGTCATAATAAACCTTTGTAACAANTGAATACTTACAGGCTCACTTTGGATGAGAAGAGCCTAACTTTATTTGGAGCAGGCTGCTCTGCTCGAGGTATAAACCTGTCGCTCCGGTCAACCCGTAAAATGGATGAGTTGAGCCGATTTTCATAAAAATTTATTTTGTCATAATAAACCTTTGTAACCAACCTTTTAATTTCGATATATTTTTTTGTATCTATTTATGTTACTTTGCAATTAAGAGCTACATGAACATGTGTTTNAACCTTTTAATTTCGATATATTTTTTTGTATCTATTTATGTTACTTTGCAATTAAGAGCTACATGAACATGTGTTTTAATTATAATTATTTACCCAAATTCAAATATATCATCAAAATATCACTATGGTTTCCCTGGGCGATGAGAAAGTTGTTAGGAGAAAGATTAGAGACGTGCGTATATGAGTACGCATGCACGTATACACACACGCACACAGCATCTACAGACCACACAAATAAAAGGTAACACAGAGACAGAACGACTCCTGAATGTACAGTGTTCTCACAAGCTTTGTGTAAAACAGCGTAGAATAAAATAATAAAATCCTTCATTCAGCCTCCAACACACATAAATTTATTACATTGTCATCACGTTTTTCAATATAGCAGAAAGTCATCCTTATCGTATGTAACTATTAAGGTGCGAATCCGAAGTCTTTATAATACTAGCCTAAGTCTTTGCAGTAATTAGGAAACCAAGATTAAATTAATGTAGCATACCATTAACATACTAGTACACATGTTTATCGGCTATAGAGCAAATTTACACAAACTGTACGCATCACGGGAACCACTTAGACATAGCATGTTGATCACACGGGGATTAAATTTAATCTCGTATGAAAGTGTGCTTTAAGTTCATTACAGTTACAGTCAATACCATAATGTATCGCGCTACACGCGAGCTTTACATTGATATGCCTACAGTTATGAAGAAAAATGTTAGTTTTCCGTAACACGTAAGAAAATCATTTCTTATTACTGGTCCACCCTTAGGCCGAGTTATAAGATGCAAAAACGACGCTCGCCGGAGGATGTGAAACAGTTGCTGTTTGTAAATTTATGTGGCTGTACTCTTCGTAAGTCATTATGTCCTTTGTTCAGTGCGCACGTTTCAAACAACTGTTTCAAATAATTGTCGGGATCATAATTATATACAATTTCTGGCACTGCCTATACAGAACACTTCCTGAAATACGCTTGGACAAACTATTTTATTAAATAAATATCCTTCCGTAATTAATATGTAGAAAGGTATNACACTTCCTGAAATACGCTTGGACAAACTATTTTATTAAATAAATATCCTTCCGTAATTAATATGTAGAAAGGTATTTGTTCGCTTAGTTAATTAATGACAAAATTCAAGTACTAATATATTTAAAAACTAGTGAAATTATTCGCAGTCGCTTGTCTCTCCGTCCTACCAGCTGCTTAGAATATAAACTACGTGTCACATACGCAACATTATACAAACGACAGATAACGTTCGCTGCGTTCCTTGTGGTTTCAACCAGTAACATTGCGATAGTTGTGATTTTAGTAACTATTCCCATGCATTACCTAGCAAATTAAGTGAATTCCACTAACAATCAGTGAGTCGGAGCAGCCAGATTTCTTAAAGAATAAGAATNCATTACCTAGCAAATTAAGTGAATTCCACTAACAATCAGTGAGTCGGAGCAGCCAGATTTCTTAAAGAATAAGAATAAATCACAGGCGAAAAAAATTACAAAACTAGGTCGCTGAAGTAATCCGATCGCGTTCGTTTTCTTCTGTGGTGCGGTTCCCGGTGATTTCGTTCAATTTCCCCTTGTTTAAACTGATTTTTCTCTGATTCGGCTGTAATATGTAACTAATATACGTTATGAAGGCCTTGGTGTAGCTGGTTTGCGAGTAAACGATAAGTTAGGAAATCAATCCATGATAAAAAATATTCTCTTTCCGTAACCCCGTGTTGTTTGATTGAAGAACAGGCTGTTCGCAGTGCACTGAGCATTTTCGAAAACAACATCTGAAAATAAGTACCTTCTAATATTATTATTTTTTTGTTTTAATACTCAGTGGCACGTTCCCAGTTAAGTGGGCAACGATATATAGGAAAAGTAGTTTCATGTGTTAACATCGTATTAAAAGTGCCCTGTATTTAATTATGGAGATTATGTTTATTGCGTTTCGTTTCTGATTGTTTTATGCACATAAAAGTATGAATTGTCATTTGAGTAGCGTATTTACGATCCTTAAAAGTTACAGTTTTACACAATAAATGCATGAATATAATGATCTGGTACATGANTGAGTAGCGTATTTACGATCCTTAAAAGTTACAGTTTTACACAATAAATGCATGAATATAATGATCTGGTACATGGCAATGTCAATTTTGTATGTGGCGGATGAATACATAATTGTCAGAAAAGTAGGACTTTCAAAATTGCTGAATTCTCCGCTAACAGCCTCTACCAACTGGCATATCTACAGTAATTCAAGCGAAAAGTTACCAAANCAAAATTGCTGAATTCTCCGCTAACAGCCTCTACCAACTGGCATATCTACAGTAATTCAAGCGAAAAGTTACCAAAAGTAGTTATAAGTATTAATTTCTTGTTAAAAAGTGGAATATTGTAAATTAGTTGCAACCTACATAGGATTACTTTATTTTACGGAATGGAAGTATGCATTAGAATAACAGGAAAACATTTATATTGGTACGGTATCACATGGCCGGGGCATGAATACTAAACAAAAGGTCCGTGAAAATGTAAATTTATGGGTGAGACGGAAGGATACACTGCAGTGATTCCAAAATGCTGGATTAACCACAAGCCCCCCATAGTATCGAGTGAGTAGAGTTACAACGAATACCCTTACAAGAACTCGGATGCAATAAAAATTTACCTGCAGAGATCTGTGAACTTCATGGCCTGTATACACTGCATACATCGAGCGTAAGTTTTCCGCGACTGCCTATTCCTGAAGCCCCGTACAACACGCAAATGGAATTGATTTTTTAAAGGTGATGTACCCTCTAACCCGACAACGCTTTTGACAGTCGTTCCCCTTTAAAACACGATCAACTATGCAGTGCGTGCTTTAAAGTTAACAGCATTTTACTTCTTTAAAATAAATAAAATTTGACAATTAGTTGTATATTAACACATTTGCCATATCTGTAACTCAGTTTGAGAGACAACAGAAGGCATATCAGAATTTATCAAAATAAACACGTAAGTTGATAATAATAATTTTTCGATTTGCATTTCAGTATCAGTAGACTAGACTTAGGATTTAATTAAAACAAACACACGATCATTCGGTGATATTTTTTTCTGTGTTGAGAGAATTATATTAACCCTATACTCAGATCATCTCTCCGTTATAACGAGCTAACTTTTAGTCCAGAAAAAGGGCAGATTTTAACGCCTTACCTCGTTAGAAATCAAACCAGAGGGAAAATCATTCACCATCGGTTTAGCATATTTCAAACATAAATTGAATGTCTATAAAATTCATTTTGAATGATACGTGAGGCCTTGTATGGCAAGTTATATTTAAGTTCTAAAAATAATTTTGTACATGAAATGTGCGTCGGAATATATTCTGTAGGATGCAAGACATTTCACATACGAAAAGCCATTAGGTGTTTACCAGAGTCTACTGTATATTTGGCTGGTTACTCGGGAAACATATTTGTAGAAGCATTATNAAAGCCATTAGGTGTTTACCAGAGTCTACTGTATATTTGGCTGGTTACTCGGGAAACATATTTGTAGAAGCATTATTTTCAGATTATAAAATAAATAATTGTTCGATAAATAAAACAAATTAATTCCGTTCACTTTTGACACGCTTGGGTAAGTTCTGAGATGACTGTCTTTATGGCGCTTTGCCTAACCTCTAATTTAACACGCTATATTAATGTATTATGTTTGATAATAAATATAACTACAGTTGTCGAAAAGACTGTCACATACACTGCAGCTATTAAATATTACATGAAGCTTAATCATTCGAATATTAAATAATCCCAATTTGGCCAGCGATACCTGAAATTATACTGAAAGTTTATTTAATTTACTGCACGTTTGATTTACAAGCACAGATAACGGCAACACACAAGGACGATCCCTTGACAAAAGAGTGGATTTGAGAGTGGGCTGCTCTTAATAACNTGCACGTTTGATTTACAAGCACAGATAACGGCAACACACAAGGACGATCCCTTGACAAAAGAGTGGATTTGAGAGTGGGCTGCTCTTAATAACGAGGTCTTTAGAGCCGATGAGTGTGAAATGAGTTGAGAATGGAGCAGCGCCAGAATGCAAAGAGTGGGGGAAACGGNAAAGCCATTAGGTGTTTACCAGAGTCTACTGTATATTTGGCTGGTTACTCGGGAAACATATTTGTAGAAGCATTACTTTCAGATTATAAAATAAATAATTGTTCGATAAATAAAACAAATTAATTCCGTTCACTTTTGACACGCTTCGGTAAGTTCTGAGATGACTGTCTTTATGGCGCTTTGCCTAACCTCTAATTTAACACGCTATATTAATGTATTATGTTTGATAATAAATATAACTACAGTTGTCGAAAAGACTGTCACATACACTGCAGCTATTAAATATTACATGAAGCTTAATCATACGAATATTAAATAATCCCAATTTGGCCAGCGATACCTGAAATTATACTGAAAGTTTATTTAATTTACTGCACGTTTGATTTACAAGCACAGATGACGGCAACACACAAGGACGATCCCTTGACAAAAGAGTGGATTTGAGAGTGGGCTGCTCTTAATAATGAGGTCTTTAGAGCCGATGAGTGTGAAATGAGTTGAGAATGGAGCAGCGCCAGAATGCAAAGAGTGGGGGAAACGGNGAGGTCTTTAGAGCCGATGAGTGTGAAATGAGTTGAGAATGGAGCAGCGCCAGAATGCAAAGAGTGGGGGAAACGGGGGATCCCTGAGAAAACCAGCCGACCAGCGGCATCGTCCGGGACGATTTTCACTTGCGAAAGTCCGGGAGTGGCCTGGCCGGGGATTGAACCCGGTTCGTCTTGGCGGGAGGCGAGCGGGCTAACCGCTCAGCCACCGCAGTCCCCTTGACAAGAAGCAGTCTAGTCTTAACAACGACTTCGAAGTCAGTATCACTTCGTCCTAACTGAACTAAAAGTAACTCTTTAACATGTGGTACTAAGGCCATTTTAGTGTGTGTCGATTATTTATTATTCAAGCATTATGTAGCGATGCGTAGATGTTTAAATTCGCATGTCCGTGTTCTAGTTGCAAAGACAATTCAAAACTACTTCCAATCTTAATTCCATTNCGTAGATGTTTAAATTCGCATGTCCGTGTTCTAGTTGCAAAGACAATTCAAAACTACTTCCAATCTTAATTCCATCTATGCACGGTAGTTAACAGGGTAGAAAAGAGTATTTTGGGTGCAAATTAGAGCTTCGAGGTCATTGTAGGGAAGTTNCACGGTAGTTAACAGGGTAGAAAAGAGTATTTTGGGTGCAAATTAGAGCTTCGAGGTCATTGTAGGGAAGTTCATGATATAACGCCGTAATATAGAAACACACTCAACACGAAGACAAATCTAACTTGTGTTTTCTTACACGCGAAGATTTATTACCGGTAACGTTAACTGAATTATTTTCCTTTGAACCTGCAAAATCAGATTATGATTTCCTTTGACACCCTGAACTGTTTACATATTTCATATTTACGTAAAAGTAATATTTTATAATATGTATTTTAGCAAGTCTATTGTCCTCAGTACGTTGATGACATGCGAATTGCTCAGTTTTCTTGCAAAATGTAAACAGTTAATTATCTCGTGCAAATAGCGCGACCTGAAAGACTAAAAATGTAACATTTGTTCTCGACATGGAATGGTTGCTAATAAAGACAGTAAACTGGCCACGCCTCAGGGAGAATGTATTAGAGAATTGCAGCCACGNTTTTGTTCCGACATGGAATGGTTGCTAATAAAGACAGTAAACTGGCCACGCCTCAGGGAGAATGTATTAGAGAATTGCAGCCACGTAGCTACCGGCGATCCTGCATCAGAGTCCTTATCGCTTTGCTTGTAACCCTGATATCACAGTATCGGGTAGTTTTGCTAAGCTAACCTCAACTTGTCATCTGAGTTTCATAAACATTATTTTCAACGTACAGACATAGTTTTAAATAATTTTCCCACAAAAAGAAAGCACATTCGTGATTTTGGATTACCAAGAAACTCTTCACCGTGTTTATGTTTAAAAGGAAATGCGTAAGGGTTCGGAGTGCTGACAAACAGCAGGTGGTGAGTTAGAGGTTTAAATGTAAGTTAGGTTAAGTTAGGAAAGAGTCGTTTCCGTGGGTATTACGCCTGTAGTTGAGCCGTAGACAATAAACAACGGCGAGCAAACACACGAGTTGAATCCCAGCAGCATCACTTATTTTACCGATGTTGTTAAGGACTAATAAATAATCTTATCGTTTTAAAGATGAAAACGTTAACACGGCTCTTGAAAACCACAAATGACAAGACGTCGTTCTCATGTAGCTATTAACAGATCAAAACCCACCAAAAACTTGACTCAGAATATGAGCATCGATTCGGTATACAAGTGGTTTTTTGACTGCTTGAATCACGAGGTCTGCTCATTTTTAACCTTTGTGATGATTAAATACTACACTGGAATCTCAGCCTGTCGCCATTGGTTAAAAGCTCCCTTTTATGTATTTTACATATTTCACGGTCATAGTAAGTTCAAGCTAACAACTGAAACAACGACAATGGTACACAATTTAAATCAGTTAATAGTGTAAAAGATGGGAGTTTAACATTGTATGAATATTTGCTTCTCGTGCTACTTTCAGTATTCGGTGTTTTGCAACATGAGTTCCACGCAACTGCTTCATTTATAGAGTTTAAGGAGCTAGTGTTTAATTTATACGCACGAATATATATATATATATAGCTTCGTTGTTCTTTCAAAAAAGGAAATGATACTACAAATTATGTCTGAGTAACTGAATGGTCAAAACAGTACGAGAGATAAAACGGTGGTGCAGGTAGACTGCGGGAAAATTCCATAGTCCAGCCGCAATATTCACAAAAATCGCCTAATGTTTCGAAGGGGCCGCGGTGATCGGGTGGCTAGCGCGACGGCGCCTCACCAAGGAGCTCTCGGTTAGATTCCCGGCGGGGTGGCCTCACATTTCCACATTTGGGAAAAGTATCGGACGTTGCCGCCANGCCCTATAAGATCAATATCGCTCTCAATATTCAGTTCTTAGATTTCTTGTTGATGTAAGCTTGCGACTATGGTCTTCTTTTTCTGAAGCCCTGCTAAAGTTCTACTTTCTGGATATTCCTCCACCTCATGCAAACATAGCTTGACCTAGTCTAAAAATCACATCAAAAGGACAACGCACCGCATTCGTGCGCACCCAGTGTGATAACAGTTTGCATATGAACTATTTCTTTCTAGGTATTACCAAACACATCTATTTTATCCCTGTTTTTGTTAATTTTAATTACAAATTAAATATTTTAACTTATAATGATAATAAAAGGAAATGTTCAGTTTATCCAAAAATAAGGTGCTTTTATGTTAACACGAGTATAAAACGCTTGATATGNATAATAAAAGGAAATGTTCAGTTTATCCAAAAATAAGGTGCTTTTATGTTAACACGAGTATAAAACGCTTGATATACAAGACATATTTAGAAAACCACCAAACACGATATGCATGGGACGCTCTTTCAAAAAATGGATTCAAAAAGTGTGAAAAAACTGCGTATAGCCTATATTCATTCTGTACATCAGTGAAGACATCAGAGCACTTCTGAAAGCCCTGTCGAGGATCTACTTCTCTGCTCGTTTTGTATCCTTCCTTAAAATATACAATTAACCTTGCCGTTGACCCACTCACTTTATCCATGCTTTGGTCGAGTGTTACTTTGGAATTGTCACGGACATTAATATGTTAAGAATGCGCCTAATGTTACCCTTACGTGCATTAAACAAACAGAACCTAAATTAAATACGTTCAGAGTCCACAAATTCAAAGATTACAATGTTCATACGAACATGGAACTAATTTTCCTTATTCGCTACCAACTTTACAATACGTATTTCAATTAATTAAAAAATTTAAAATAAGTAGTAAATTTGAATACATAAATATATGAATAAATAAAAAATATAAATAAATACATATGAAGAAGTTAAAATATATGCAGTTACGGACAGAGACATTTTTTCAAAGATTTATTTTAAAAGTTCTCACTTAAACGCGAGCAGTTTTTAAGTAAAATTACGGTACATAATACAAAATGTTCACGTCACCATGCTGGAACTACAAGTGTATACTGAGTGNATGTTCACGTCACCATGCTGGAACTACAAGTGTATACTGAGTGCTTCCATCTCGAAATACCGTTACCAACCCCTCGCCATGAACCCAGAAAATACAATAATTAATTTTATATAGTTATTAAGCTCCCCACGCGATCTCTTAATCATCATCTCAACTCACTCTACAAGTGCTAACAAAATTTTCTACGGCAACAACACTAACAACACACGCTGCCCTATTAACTCGATCAAGTCGATCGTTCACTCGTTTCTGAAGTAATAACTGCAGCACTGCACGACACTGTGTTATTAAGGCAGTAACAGTGTGATGCAGCCGCGATAATGGCCGCGATATTTTAGGTCGTTCTTCCGCTGCCACTCGAACAAAACGCAACAAACGTGTGTATGTTCAGAACGTGAATTTTAACCGACACTCGTCCCTCAAAAAACACGCGTGAATAATTAAAGTTGCGGGAACATTAGTTGTGGTTTGAACTTTTTAATGAACTCATAACAAACATGTACAGCATACACGAGGATAATTTTTGGTGATTAATAAATGAGTACGTAGAAAGGCGTTGTCAATATGTTTTAAAAATCGTGTGTACATAGTGATACATTTATACTCGTAATCATTCAATGTTATCGGATTTCGTGCCCACGGATCCGCGGCAGAACTGTTCTTCCTAAAAGACCAGCTTGTACATTTTTGTAGATATAAATGCAAATATTTGAATTCAACATTTTTATTAGCCCCATGGTAGTCAAAATAGCTGAACAGACTGTGTCACGTTGGTTAAAATAAACAAAAAAAGTCATATAAAGAATTACATCTAAATGAGTACTAAAATATTCCCTGTTGAAAAATTGGAACAAGTGAAAATTTACCGGGAAAGAAATATTTTCACAACTAAAGTCGGTTTAGGAAGAGGATTCGTAGTGACATAATTCCAGTTTCATATATTTAATTAATTTCAGTTACCAAAAAAAAATTTAAAATTTTTTTAAATATATATTTGTAAGGAAAAAACGTGCCTACAAGTACGTTTCCTAACTCGAATTTTAACTGTTAGTTTCCTATGGAATTACTAAGCCGACATTTTGAATCTAGGAGCTACTGTCGGGGGATACAATGTAGTGTTTATATCGCAACACAACATGTCATAGGGAAGGAGTAAGTAAAACTACTTTGTGTTAAGCCACACAAAATTATTTTCCTATAATCTACACGGAAAAATACTCTACTGTAATTTTATAATATCTTGCGAGACTATAAAAAGGATTTTTGAAGTGAAAAACTTTTTGGGAGCGATGAGAGTAAAATTACAAGGTCGTATAATATGATACGTTTTGCAACATCTGTGACGCAAAAAAGACGGAAGATCTGCACTTGGCTAGAGAGAGAACAAGAGAGAGCTATGTTGTAAACCTAATAATCGCCAAAGAAGTTTCACTTCTGTAGCGTGTACTGAGTTACGCGCTCTTTTTTTTTTTTTTTTTTTTAATTGCAAAGAACGTTTGCTATATCCCTCTTGTTTATAAAGAGCTGTAATATATTTCAAACCTCGTGCAATAACAGACAATTTGGCGAGAGATCTAAGTTATTTTCGGACGATAGGCGTATGAATTTTGCCGTGGCTCTATGAGCGTAAGCGTGTATCTTGTCCTATCATCCCCCTTTTTTTCTCGGAAAAAAAAAAAACTTTTGAACTAATCACACGATCTATACAAATATTCAAAGTTCTGCCTCCTAACTTTTTATGCCGATCTTTCTTCCACTTTCGGTTTTATGGTGTCATAACATGTAAANATTCAAAGTTCTGCCTCCTAACTTTTTATGCCGATCTTTCTTCCACTTTCGGTTTTATGGTGTCATAACATGTAAATATGTTTCCCATAATAACTCGTGAATCAATACTGCATGAAAAGTGTTTAAACATATTTCCTAAAAATTCTGTATTGTATAATACGTAGTCATCAGCGTCTGATAACTCCTTACCTTTTTACACTAATGTAAATAAAACGAACTTTAAGTAAGACAAAAGGCTTGCAATAAACGCATGTTAACAGGCATTTTTACCGTTTCTTATTCCTACGTTAGTTGCAACCATAGGTTAGTTCCGGTTTACAGAAATATTTCCAGTTTTTGTATGTAGTTTATTTGGGTAAAACTTAGCATACTTTATCTCTGCAATAAATCAGCTAATCATTCCAGCATCGGTATTTCTTTATAACACTTAATAACCGGCGAAAATGTTTTATTTTGAATGTTTTACAAAGTGTTAAATTACGGTTTAAAAAAACGCTAAAAGTAAACTCGACAGAAAAATTTCAGTTTTCCGAGTTAAACATCAGAAGGAAAACTTATTTAGTCAAAGATGCGAGTGTAAATGATCGAAATGTCTTGTTTCAAGTTTGATGAAAGAAGTTATTACAAAGTATTTCGAAACGAAATCAGATAGATTTTTATGATTCATGTTTTACATATTCCATAATATTGTCAGCCGTTTGTCGTTTGCAGATATACTTTCAGTGTATGTGCTCATGTTAACTCTCTTGTGCGACACATATTGTGACTTGAATTTTATAACCGCGCGCAAAGTGACTGTATCGAAGGTACTCATACAAATATTAGCTGTGTTGTTTTCGTGCTCCTAAGACTTGCAATTTTACAATAAAAGATTATCATACTGCAGTTTGAAAGATCTTAGAAATGCACTGGAAAATTCAACCTAAGGAAAAATATGTTTTCCTTTCAAAAACAATTTAAATTTTTAATATAAGTTACAACATGTCCCTGGATGTATAACACTAACTTTGTGGAGTGTTCCCAAATAAAAAATTAAACGGAAATCGTAGTACGATTCCTAACCAAAAGTGATTACTGAGATAGGTATGTGCCTCTAAAGCAAGACGCTTCTTAATTAATTTATCTAAATATATAACAAACTATGTGAGATCAAAAATCAAAATAGTGGAATGACGCTTAGTTTGTGAAAGCTTTCAAACCTCAGAAAATTTGGTCCGTGAAATTAAGTTTGGCGTAGTCGTATTATGATCGCCTTATCTTTGCTTTTGATGCAATAAGAAAGCATGAATGGTAAGGACTTTTCCCCCCGTACACCCGTGGTAGTTTGCCTACGTTTGTTGAGGTAGAATTCAAATGCGAAGTGAAGTTCCCGAACTTGCGTGACAGCAACGCTCAACATTTCTGTGTTTGCTGCTTGATGTATGGTTATCACTAGGACCAGTGACTTTTCGCGTAAAAATCGGAGCACACGGTAGACTTCAATACTATATACACACCTCGGGTGTTGTTATACCTCCATTGGCTGCTGGTACCGTGTTCGTCGTTGACAAAGCCGCTCAGGACTAAGTAACTCCGACACTGGGCCGTCGTGATTCGTGCGCAAACGGTTAACACGGGCCAGAACATTTTTTAGCCAATCAAAGAAGCTGGACGATCCTACAGTGCTTTGAAATGTATCTTGCCTCGAAATCTTTCCGCGAAATGTCACTGCCCCTAGTTATCACCTTTATCATGTATTGGCCTGAGTTAGAAATTTCCGCTACATTTCAGGAAGTTGACCAATAAATATTTTACTTACCTATATGTCACATACACCTACGATAGGTAGGACCTAAACGCGCAGCGTCTTGGTTGGAGGGGCAAGCACACTGTAAGAATATTTCTGGGTAACTGCCTAAAATTTATTGGAAGTTTTTAACCTATGCATTATATGAAGTATTGCTACAAATCAAACTGCAAATGTAGAAACGTTTAGTATCACTACTATACGAAGTTGGGAATTTCCCTACGCATTTGGCTGTTTCCTGAGCAAATGTAGGAACTCCACCATGGATTTAGGGAAAATAACTTTGCCATATGTGCTTTCCTACTATACATATGCACTGATGTGGTAAATTTCGAAAAATAATTCCTTAGAGTGAGTCTTAACCTCGCACAGCAGCGGGACGAAAATCCCGGGCCGCGAAAAGCAACGCGTTCTGTGGACAGCTGATGTCACTGACACCGTTGAAGAAGAGCTAGCTACAAGGGGGCGGGGGGCAGGGCTTTGACGCCGGTGGAGATAAGAGAGGGAGAGCTCATGCAACGGCGAGCTGGGGATGAGGGAAAGGCTTCCGAAATAGACGCCACGCTGGTGTTGTCACGGAGTCGGCGGCAGAAGAGAAAGTACTAGGAACATGCAGTGGTGGGGGGGGGGGGTAGCACGTCACGTCACCATGGTGAAGATCCCAGCATCCCCCGGCTACTCTTGGTCCATCCGCGCGCCGCTCCCGTTGTCGGCCGGGACAAATGCACCACTTCCCCCCCTCCCCAATCGTAGAATACTTGAGAATACAGAGGCGGAACAGCTGCTTATTCCGAGAACTCCGGCCGCACACACCAGTAAAACGTTGACACTAGCAAAGCGACATGCCGCATCCCAGCCAATAGGGAACCTTTCGCGGAAGGCGGTAGCCGATCAAAGGCACGGTCCGTTCCCAGAGCTTTGCGCAGCCAATCAGCGAATGGGAACGTCCACATAAAAGGAACCGCCTCGCCATTTCGTCTCCTATAAGTAGTAGTAGTAGTAAGTGCCACTATAGTAGGCATTGTGTACTAGAAACCCCTCGATGTGTGGGGATCAGTGGTGGATGGCATACCATACTCCGAGCACCAAGGGGAACCACCAAAGGGTAAAAATAGATAGAAATGACAAGTCAATTACGTGTTGAAATAAAAGTAATTAATTTTTAAAAAAATTAAAAATAATGTGGTTTGCCAACAGGACGTACTCGTGCATTTTCCAGAAAGGGTACAGTTGCAGGCGTGGAAAGTCACGCATGCGTGGCTCAACCTATAGCTGGCCATGTAAAAAAAAAAAAATTGCTACTCTGTTGCGTATTTGATTTTGATTGATTTACAATATAATTTATCATAGCAACAGGGGTACAACTGCTTGACGTAAATATAATAATACAATCGAGCATAAATAAACACGGCATTTCTGCCCTTTGAAACAAATGTCTCTTCTGCCGTACGTGAAAACAAAGCAAAAGCAATTACTGGTCATGGAACACACTGAACCAAAAACAATACATTAATGAAACCAGGAGAAAGTAACTAAAACTATTTAGGACTCTGTGATCTTATTTTACGTTTGCTTTTATACACGTTGCTTCTTATAGAGCATGACACAATGGATCTGTCAAAGTTAAAGGAAAATTTGCGACTTACAGTCAAAGCCAAGCAGCTATTTTGCCGAGAATCATTCGTAGGTTTCATTTTACTGTGAGGCGATTTTCAATTCGGCATATTCAGCCAAGCTAGCTGTAGTATCGTCTTATCAAAATAAAATTAATGGCAAACGAACTTTGTGAAAAAAAATAAGCCACACACAGTCCTATATGTAAGTATTTACAAAGCAAAAACTATATTTTTAATTATTTGAGATAATATAAATGTTATCTGAAGGTAACTGCTTACGTAACGAACAAGCACATAAATTAAATTTCCGGGTGGTTGCAGAGTTGCATTCTTACGAAAACGGCAAAGCCGATTTTCAATTGTCTTAAATTTTAATTTGTATCTATATTGTGTACTTGTGTTCTCGTAAACGTCAACCATTTACACGCCCTGTGTGCGTGCCCAAGACCTAAGAGTTCCGGAGCTCCAAGGGCGTCCTAGGCATTAAATGTCTCCTAATTCTAAACTCAACGCGCCGAACTGGCATGCAATACATCCATCGGTGACTCTTCTCTGTGAGACTTTCAGTTCTAATCCCGTCTTTTCNACGCGCCGAACTGGCATGCAATACATCCATCGGTGACTCTTCTCTGTGAGACTTTCAGTTCTAATCCCGTCTTTTCATGGCGCAGGAAGGAAGACAAAGGCGTAGTGCACGTCTCTGTGCCACTGAAAATTTACTTTACCGAAGATTTCATGCATGAAAAAGTTATTGTGGAAACGCCAGTGCCATTTTCAAGTTTGGAAAGCACGGAAACGGAACACAGTAACAAGAATACGTACGAGAGTCTTGTACGCAGACATCACTTATATATATATATACTGGATTTTATATCTATCACTGGATTAACGTCCAGGCTGCCATTGTCTTTCGTGGCTTATTTNTATATATATATATACTGGATTTTATATCTATCACTGGATTAACGTCCAGGCTGCCATTGTCTTTCGTGGCTTATTTTTCGTTTATCAGTTTTCAGACTGGTATATATATATATATAATAAGCCACGAAAGACAATGGCATTCTGGACGTTAATCCAGTGACCCAGTTTTAAAGGCCTAACAGTGATTTTAACGGTTTACACCTCCGCAAATATTTACAGTAACCAATTTTATAAAATTGTAACGCTACGATAAAACCACTAGTAGTTTCTACTATGAACATTTACATCTGTGTGTGAAGTACTATACAAATACACTTCTTATTACGGTAATACGTAGCGACAAAGCTTGCCCAACTTGTCCTGCGCTGTCTTAAAACTGCCCTTGCGAATTTGAACCACAGATGAAACAGTCCGTTCAGAACTCTTCAGGATGAATCTTTACTCGTGGAGTCAAAAGTGACACTCTGAATAATAACAATAATAATATATTTACTGGTATACAGCAAGTCTGACCTTCATGATGCTGTCAGGTATTTACAAAAGTTCAATGTAAATGAAGTATTTTCTGTTCACTAGTTCGCGGTTAACTTAACACTTTAAAATCGACGTCTGAAAAAAATTGACTTGCTCATATCGGCTTGTATTTAAACAGAAGCACTTTAATTACAACAAAGTTGCCGACGGTGCAGAAAAAGCAGTTAGATGTCCTAGCGTGAAAAGTTTCAATTTGTAGATTCTGAATTTATTTCATTCGGTGTGTTTAATACAGAATAGAGCTATAATTGGAGTGTTCTTAAAATATTCACGTTTTTACTTGATGGGCGCATAATTAAAGACGTCGGGTCCACTGAAATTTTTCATATGGCGGAAGGATACAAAGTAAGCAAAAAATATTAGATCCTAAGCAAAACCTCCAAAACTGTCCAGTTAACCGCAAACACATTAAAATTAATAATCTAGACTTTCTTAAATGTGCAAAAAAGGAAATTTGGCATAAAGTTATTTGCAATGAATGAATTTACACTGAACATAATATTACGTATTATGAACCATTTTCACTCCAGCTTTCCGGATTCCAAATAGGCTAAGTAAATATTACACACTTTCTTTCTCAAAATCCGTGAAATCTATAAATTACGCATACAATACAGTGCACGTTTCTGCGATATTACAAGTATTTTTTTCAATTCCACAGTTTACGCACAATAAAATGTAAATTTATTAGGTTTTTCTGTGTTTTGGGGCAGTACATATAAAACCTCTAAACTTGTAGTGAAAATCAGAAAGCAACATTAAATTTTTTTTATTAATGACACAAAACAAAACAGTTTATTTATGTTTATGTCCGCTCGCATACATACGCATATTTCATTCAGGCAGATTACGGCAAAGTTTCCCAATAAAAAGTTATATTACACAACCCCATTCATAACTATAAAAACCTATATTTTCCTACGCTAAGTTACTTTAGGTAGTCCTTTCAGTTTAGGATACTGTGTTGAAAAATGAGTGGTGAAAACACGCATGCGCAGTAAGGATGAACACCAACAAAATACGCAAGCGTTATCTACGGCCTGGAGGTTCCGCAGACACTCTCTCAGGGACAGACCTTCGTTCTTGGCCAGGCTGGTGAATCAATAACACGATTCATGGGCGAAGAAGCGACGGGATTAACCGTGTTAAGAAACAGGGTCGCTCTGATGACGTTGGGGGGATTGGAGGGGGGTTGAAACGCATCACGGGTATTGCGTGTCGCACTGCGCATGTGAGAATCGCCGTCGGAAAAATGTACGGGTCTAGCGACGTTCAAANTCCTAAAGACTTCCCAATAATAAAATAATATGGTCACCGCTGAAAGTCCCATAGGTACACGCAGCACGACGAGAACACCGCAAGCCAGTTCAGAGCCTTGCGCTTAGCGGCGATGGTGTACTTGATGCGCGTGGCAGTGTCACCCTTATCGCTCCCGCGCGTCTCGGCCTAAACGTGAGAAAAAGTTCCAGGTAGACGGGTGCCTTAAGGGGAAAAGTGTTCTAATCAAAATTTATAAGCTTTTAATTGCAATTTTTTAAATCAATTATTTATAAAACAAATTTATTTATTTTTTTCTGTTAACCTAAAATCTCTGCAGATTTTTTCGTTATATATTTTTGTACCTGTTAATGACTTTTTATGGTATAACTGTCACGGTATTAGGAGACCGAGCTCATCTTGACAGCTGTTGGGGTTGAGGTTGTTGTTGGTGGTGGTGGTGGTGGTTNTCACGGTATTAGGAGACCGAGCTCATCTTGACAGCTGTTGGGGTTGAGGTTGTTGTTGGTGGTGGTGGTGGTGGTTATGGTGGTAATCAGCGTTGCCAACTATGACGACATTGATATATAACTTAAAACCCCGTCTATACTTTGAAAGGCTAAATAGGGGTGGCTCACGTGATGAACTACCCTAAACTCTCNATATAACTTAAAACCCCGTCTATACTTTGAAAGGCTAAATAGGGGTGGCTCACGTGATGAACTACCCTAAACTCTCAGCCTCGAAAGCCGCCTTACATGCTCGTAATCTTACTAGGCTAACGAGTCACTTTCCACACGACGAAATTAAAGCGTCCTATGCAAATGTCCGAAACAATTTAAGGGTGTAGAATATACTAACAAAAATTAAATACATACTACTAAAGCAAAAATTTCCCACGTTGCTTAATCGGCAAGTCCAAAAACCAACCATATCCACGATGGATATGAAAATGCAGCGTTTAACAGAAACGGGATATTTAACGCGTAACTGGACGCAAACATACTGGGTAAGTCGGGCATAAATTGCATTCTCACTCATACATTTATATTATACGTAAGCGTCCCAGAAAATCTAGACCTAAATTTAAAACCACCTAACACGTGTGTGAACCTGAAAAAGAGTTCGTATTATAGTAATTTTTTAGGATGTATAAAATACATATTAGATATAGACCTGAGTTTATAATAAATTTTTATTAAAAAAAAAAAACATACTGAGCAGAAGTTAATAACGTACGCCGAAATACGTATGTACTTGAGCGAGGAGGAAAAAATCTAGCTCGTAAACAGAGTGTAAGATAAAATCGCCCGACTCCTAAGTGCCGACTTGACACTATATACACTTCGTTGAATTAATTTAACTACCCACCATTAACTCGTAGAATGCGCACGCGTATTGCGCAGGAGTTCACGAACGCATATTAGCCAACTATGGAAGCATGCTAGAGTCGCATTCGGAAATAGGGATGTTGAAAAAAAATCTATATATTGAAATGGCGATATTATATCGGCAATATATAATTATAGATCGTCGATAAATATCAACGAAATTATATCTAAATCAGTATATTTTTTACAGGTAGCGGAAATAAATATTTTTAAAATACTCTCATAATGAGCTCTCTTTTGAATACAAAAATTTGAATTGAAGAATTATTACGTTTACTTTGGCAACATGCCCCAAAAACCGGCGCCATATCTTTCTACAATGCCTCGTGTACTCAATATGTAATATTCCAAGTAATTTTACATTTGTCAAGAATTTTAATACATATAACAGCCGATTCCGATGTAACGATAATATGTTTTTTTTTATATATATCGTTTCTTAAAACGGTGCTTTTTATAAATAACAAATATAAATAATATCTATATTTTTTCCGATATCAACATCCCTAGTTCCTAAGTACTGTGTGTACAGACCCAGAGATTACCTGGTGTGCACAAGAAGAGCGAAGATGATTATCAGATTATCCGTCTTCGCTAACCGCCAAAATCAGCCAGCACTGGCCTGACAACACCACGCCAGTCGGTTAATATTGATGTGGCACGCTCATCATTATGCTGATGAGCTCCTCCCATTCGCGAAAATAACGCGCCCGAATTGTAAATTCAGATTTCGGTTGCCTGCTGCTCCGTGCGTCTCACAGAGGTAAGCGATTTTCGATGTAGATCAACTGCTAGCGCCGAAGAAGGAGCGTAACAAAACATAAAAAATACATATAGGATTGTAAGAAAGCCTGCTTGTAAATGCTCGTTTCAGGGTCGTAACTTCCTGGCTCGATCATATGGTTAAAAAAAAAATGGTAGTGTTATAGCCAGTAGCAGCGGTGTTCACTATATTAAGTATTTCTTGCTCTGGTGTTTACTTGTAACATTGAAAACGTAATTACGTATAGTAGTCACAGACTACGTATGAATACAGAGATGAAACAGCCGTTCATACCGCGAACTCCAGACACCCACGCCAGCAAAATGGCGTGGAACGTCGTTCGCCAATCAGCACCCGGTAACCTCGCCAGCCGGCATCGCAGCCAATAAGCGAATGGGTACGCCCACATCACAGTAACCGGTCACGCCATTTAGTCTCAGTGTATTTATCTACTCCGTGACGTCGTGCTGGGGCATTTGGCATGGGCATACCTTGATGTAAGGACAGCGTGGTTTATTGGAGGACACGAGCGTTCGTGCTCCTCTGTAGTTCGTGTGATGTACACGCGCGATGTGAAGGCCGACTGCGTGTTCGCTGTCCTCGTCAGTCGATGGGACGCTTCTGACTCAGCTGTTGTTACGGGATCGACAAACGTAATCGTGCATTTTTATCACGAGCAATAAAGCTTTATTCAGTGCCAGTGGAACATCGTGTTTTTGAAGATAACGGCCTTTGTAAGAGATATTTGGCCGCCGAGGTCACCTGACCTATCCGACCGGTTTTCTTCCTATGGGGATTTGCTAAAAGTGAAAAAAAAAATCACAAGACACGAACTCTCACTGACCTGTACGAGAAAAAAAAGACGAAAAACTGATGCTGTCTCCCGATTTCTTGGTGGATATCGTGAACGGAGAGTCGTGTGCAAGCATGCCTTGATGCTGGTAACAACCAAATTAAACGCTTGAAATGAGATCATAATCTATGTCTACACCCAGGTATGTACGTGACACATTTCACTGTATTACTGTGATAAATCTGAATTTTACAAGCAGTCAACAGAGTCCGAGAGTGAACGAAACAGTCTGTACGTTAGAAAAGCACGAATGAAGAACCTCAGAATTATTGCAATGGAAAAACGTACTTCACTTAGAAATTTTATTTGCAAACATGGTGAGTTACACATCTCTGGTACAGAGTACCCAGATATATTGGNCGTACTTCACTTAGAAATTTTATTTGCAAACATGGTGAGTTACACATCTCTGGTACAGAGTACCCAGATATATTGACACGAAATGGTATCGCGGTCGCTTTGATGTATTCTTTCTCAGTTGCTAATTGATAGATAATGACTACCTAAAAGCCTAGATTTTAAATTGCGATCAGTCCACGTCAGGATCGACTATACATCGGAGGAAATTGTCACTTACGTTGTATAGTTCTTATCACCGTTTTTTACTTTTTTTAAAATTATTTTATTGATACAAGGCATTAAAAAAAGTTTATTCCAATAATTCTAGTTCTCGAGTATTGTTTTCTGTTAACGTAACTCTAAGCNCGTACTTCACTTAGAAATTTTATTTGCAAACATGGTGAGTTACACATCTCTGGTACAGAGTACCCAGATATATTGGCACGAAATGGTATCGCGGTCGCTTTGATGTATTCTTTCTCAGTTGCTAATTGATAGATAATGACTACCTAAAAGCCTAGATTTTAAATTGCGATCAGTCTACGTCAGGATCGACTATACATCGGAGGAAATTGTCACTTACGTTGTATAGTTCTTATCACCGTTTTTTACTTTTTTTTAAATTATTTTATTCATACAAGGCATTAAAAAAAGTTTATTCCAATAATTCTAGTTCTCGAGTATTGTTTTCTGTTAACGTAACTCTAAGCNATACAAGGCATTAAAAAAAGTTTATTCCAATAATTCTAGTTCTCGAGTATTGTTTTCTGTTAACGTAACTCTAAGCACATCTTAATATTTTACTGAGTCAAATGCAATAATTATCATAATTTCTTCACTCCATCGAAGCAAAGTAATCTATTTTCATATGCACGAGATGAAAAAGTAAAATGTGATTCAAGAAAGACCAAAACTATACAGAACTGTTTGGAACTTCGCTTATTTACAGGAATATATAACATGCATAGTTTCCCCGTTGTCTTTAACGCCTTTGCTTGAATCTGACAAACCCTACAAGCATTAAGTAATTGATGGCACTTTGCCATTTGCCAAATAATGCTACTTTGCAGATTTTAGTTTTTTTAAAGTCTGCATCATGCACTCGCGCTCTAGGTTTGTAATAGTTCTCGTAAAATGGGCCCTCCGAAAAATTGGCACAACCAGCTATAAACCGTTGAATATAAAGCTCCGAATTAATACTCCGAGCATGCTGCAAAGTAACGAACATTATGGCCAGTGCTGTTATTAGTGCGAAATCGTAACCAATACTGTTAGTTGACTTCCATAATCCTATATTGGCTACTGCAGGCACACTGCCGTTTTATAATCTGCTGCCGCTAGTGCAGTTGATCAACAAAAACTTCTCTCACTTCTCCGATATGAAGTTAGATCTATGGACGTATTTAAAAGTATACTTGCCGAACGAAATATCCTTTGTTGCAGCACCTAAAATGAGAAATTAATATCAAAATGAAGGGGATAAAACATGCAGTCGAGTATAGTGACAGTTATACGACAGTCCTGATAAACAGGCATGCGTATGAATCCTATAGTACCGCGATACGTTTCGCACAAACTTAACAGTGTATTCTGAATTAAGCTACTATTTACAGCACACGTTTTTTTTTAAAGATCACTCTTACATCACATAAAAAAAGTCGTATTAAGGCTCGGCTTCACCTATTATGCAGAAATTCTTCGTTTTCGTGTCATAATTCCAGTTTCAGGGGTATTATTGGAAATGTTTGGTTATAGAAAATGTACAATTTACTAGATTTTTAATGCGTTTGCATCTAATTTTCACTGTGTGTCATTTACTGCTTGCAAAAAGGCAGGAACTTATTGATAAAATGTAAACATGTTCTCGACTTTTTACAATAATAAAATAGCACACAATTAAAATTACGCACAAAATTATTAAACAACTCGTACAATGTAAATTTTCTATAATCTTACATTGTCAGTAATTACCATGAATCCGAAATTATGACGTGAAAACGAAGGATTTCTGCAAAAGAGGTGAAACCGAGCCTCAATGAGAAAAGGAAGCAAACACAACTATCCTCTTTCTCCCGTACATATTTTGACAGTTGACCAGCTAAGGCCCGATGACGCCAGAAAACGTGGGTCAAAGTCTCCGACGGATTCTCAAGTTGGTGGCGCGAAACTGGCTCCAAAAAAGTGAAATATCCCGCAGATAAGTGTAAACTGCCATTCTCTCATTTTAAAAATTCATGACATTAGGATACAGGAAATGTTATGTGACTGAGACTGATTGAAACACCCTTCTGATAAACTGTTCCAGTAAGCTGTTTAACAGTGAACCACGAAGAAAAAAAAAATTACCAGGTAAAACATGACAATGCGAAGATCTAAAATTTTATGTGTGATCGTAAGTAAACAAGCAGTGCTGAATCTCTATTAAAAGTCTTAAATATGTTTAAATTTTAATAACACATGTAATGTTATCTTTTTAGTGTTTCTACAAGAAAAATTTACGTTACCTCACACTATATTATAACCTGAAATCACGCATGGTTTTTACTATTAAGCGGCCAAGTTTTGGGTTTTTTTTTGGGAAACTCCCCTCTTCTTCTAACAGCTACACGGTGAATTCCTACCAACTGACTTCAGCAACTCAACTCCACATAAAGTTTCTATTTACTGTAAGATGCATTGCTTCCGAGTCTCTTAAGTATATCGCATACACCGAGTCGCCTCTCAGGGGACGCCATACAACTGTATATTTACGTGAATGCAGTTTCAGTAGTTGAAACAATTGTTCCCATCGTAGTTTCGGTGGCCTGCGACCTTGGAATCCTGTGGATTAGGGCAAACCGTCCCAGCGATAACAAATAACCAGTTAAGGGGGGGGGATGCGCGTTCAGTGGCAGCCGGTACATGAAGAAGACTGTTATACTTTAAACCTTATTATAAATGCTTGTTTCCTATATAGTTTCGACGTAAGCCTTCTCTTGGTTAATTTTTTTTTTTTTTTTAGGTCTGGTCAAATAAGCATTGCAAACCTAAGACTCGCACACGCGTATGTGAAACCTAGTGCGTTAAGAAATTGAAGTTGTAGTTCCTACTTTGGATCACTAAGCGGTGAAATAAAAAAAACTACTGTAATTATTGACACTCGAAATTCGCGTTAGTTTCAAATGATATTCTGGACTTTGATCCTCCTCGGGATATTTGGATAATTAAGTAGAGGTTATTCACGCAGACAGTGGCCAACATGAAACGATATGGGTTACACTTGATTACGTCTTTCCGTTTGCTGTGCTTGTTATTGATCCAGTCATGTAGGGAATATGATATGTGCAATGTCCCAGTGGATAAAATGGTATTGTACGAACCAATGACGTTCTCTCTGGTGCCAATAATCATATGAATTTTTCTCGTCTGTTTGCTGTTTAATAACAAAAAAATTAAGACACTTGAGGGAATTTATTTGTTCTATGTATTGCCATTGCCTGGAAGAGTACCAGAAATCGATAGCATATCAAGAATAAATAAATATAGGTCTACAGTCTTATTTATTAAGACAAAGAAAAATACCCTTTTCGAAAACGACAGATATTGTAATCATCATTGTAATTCATGTTGAATAAAGATCCGAGTATTTCAGTGCCACGGTGTCAAGATGCTGGTTAATTTCTCTTCTTGAAACAGAATTTATCGAAACAAAACTACATACTATTCCATTCATCGCAGTTTTTGTTGGCTTGTTTAACGTAACTGACCATGACTTATTTTAAGATAATTGCGCAAAATGTAATAAATTGCAGTGAAAGTCAAAATGTCTTTATTAATAAATATGCACGTTTTAATAAGTATTGAGTTTGAGTAAAGTTATGAAAAACCCCTGCGAAACACTTTCCAAAATGTAGTAACTTTACCTAGATTGATAAACACTCCTGAACATATTTAGGCAAAGACATTGGTGAGTACCTCATCAAATTGGTCTAAAGCTTTAGATTAAGTATGTTGGTAAGTACCTTACAGGTTTCAGCATATTTTTATGATGGGATTGTCAAATACATACGTGGAAAGCACACATATATTTAAAAAGAGATGTTTTAGATATTAATTAAAACTTGTTGGTTCAACGGCGACGAACATCAAATTCTGTAAGAAAACTGAAAATAGAAGCGTTGTTTTTAAATTATTTACTGTTAATCATAATTATGGCGCAGAATACTTTTAATTTGTGAGACACTTAAATAAAAAATTCTTAATTGTAACTAAACCATTACTCCCAACACATTATACAGTTATGCTAAGATTAAAATGAACATATTGTTTTAAGTAGCTAAAAAAAACACAGGAATCTTAATGAAAAAGCATGAACCCGGTTATACCTTGAAGTAGTCGTATAAAAGGAAGTGGAATTTTAGATACAAAATAAGCGTTATTCATCATTTCATAACACAATAAAACATCAAAACATAAATTACATACATAGTCATTACCATATAAACCCATCCGCTTTCCTTTTGCAGTGAATGTAAACTAAGCCATTGTTTGCGTGTTAAACTAATCACGGCCACTAATTTGATTCGTAGTGTCACCTCGGCAGCTGAATTAGCGCACAGCTGCTGCAAGCATGCTAAAGACAGAGTCGAACACTCAATTGCTGCACCGGTTAAAAAAACACGCTAGAAAATTAAATGAGAAATATGGAAATCCTAGGCGGCGCATGTAGAGAATATTCCTCCGAGGATACAAGGTACGGTCGAGGGGCTACTTCCTTACTCTCTAGCTGTGAGCGAGTGAAGAGATTTCGGCGGCTCTTAACAGCGAGGTCTTGAGAGCCGATGAAGGTGATTGAGGTGAGCATGGAGCAGCGCCGGAATGAAATGGCGGGGGGAAACGGGAGATCCCCGTGAAAGCCCGCCGACCAGCGGCATCGTCCGGCACGATTCCCACTTGCAAAAATTCGGGAGTGACCCGGCCGAGGATAAAACCCAGTTCGCCTTTGTGGGAGGCGAGCAGGCTAACCGCTCAGCCACCGTGCCCCCTCTTACAAGTGAGAGCTCAGTTACAGAAGAGAACCCAAACCAGCACAGATGCAAATATAGGTCTCCAAGGAAGGTAGATACATAAACTGGCAGAAAAGAAGAACGCTTGACAACAATTTACTGGGTGGATATTGTTATAAGACTGTGTGCAATAGGCCTAAATGACAACATTGCTGTCTTAATTGGCATACATTGCTTAAGTGACAGACTAGCACGGAAAATATTTCCTCCAGATCTGAGAAAACAGAGAAAGGAACTTTGGGGTCCAACAAGGAAGTTTTAAGAGATCGCTAGAAGAGGTATCGCAACTACAGAAAAAGGATGCAAACAAGATAAATTCAACATGGCAGTTCAAGAAAACAGATTCATAGAAGCAATTACACTGTTGGACATGGCAATCGCTACACCCATAAAGTGTCATCAATTTGCAATAAAATCAAGACCACGTACAGTGTCAATTGCGCAATGAAAAAGGTTGAAATGACGTTGCAGAAACGTCATTGCAACAAGTGATATAGGGGGCTCTTGTGGCCAGTACCCAGTTCTTAAGAGGTTCGCAAACAGGCTGGAAAGGCAAAAGTCTGCGTTTCAAGAGGCAGGCCAGTATGCCACAGTGTCTGTCGTACTCGCAAAGAATGTTGCCGATAGACCTATTTTAACGGGGTCGTATTGTCGTATTGCACGNAATAGACCTATTTTAACGGGGTCGTATTGTCGTATTGCACGAAGCCGGATGGTTGGCTCTTAGTATAGCTACTCATCTTGGCCATGCAGTCACCACTGTGTGGGTACGTACAGGTCGTACGTCACGTAGAAGAGGTACTTGTCCCACCAGATGCACTACAGATAGAGAAGATCATAGTATNTACGTACAGGTCGTACGTCACGTAGAAGAGGTACTTGTCCCACCAGATGCACTACAGATAGAGAAGATCATAGTATCCTCCGACCTGCAGTAGCAGAACGTGGCACCACGTCCGGACAGACCTGGTAGTCTGTAGGGCCTATACAGCATTTGCTGATCTCAACAAAAACCATTCGTCGCTGTGTTTGAATGAGGCACGGAGTCCACTGCGCCGTGCCTGACCCTCGGCATCGTGCAGTACACCGTCGACGGTGCCAGGAACGTCAACATTGGACAGAGGAATAGCGACACACTGTATTCTCCGAAGAGTCCCGTTTCAGTCTTAATGCAGATGATGATCACAGCAGGGTTTTGCCCCGCAGCGGGCAACGCACCGATCCTACACGGATTCATAAACGCCATACGTCCCGGACACTATGTATTATGGTATGGTGTGCCATTCTTTATGACACTGGTCACATATTGGTTGTTGAAGGCTCGGAGACCACAGAGCGATATGCCAGTGAGGTTCTGCGGCCCTATATTATGTCATGTTTACGCAGTATGCCCAATGCTATTTTTCAGCAAGATAATGTTCGTTCCCATACAATAGCATCGCCCAACAGGCTCCACAAGATGTGAACACCATTCCTTGGCCTGCCAGGTCTCCAGGTTTGTTCCCTATTGAACACGTATGGGATATGAAGGAGCGACATTTGCACCACCGTCGACAACGTGCCCCAAAAACTGGCTGATCTACGTGTGCAGTTGCACAGGTAGCATGGTGGTGTGTGCTTTAGGACACTATCCACCACCTGCATGATGGAAACCCTCGTCGCACCATTGCCTGTATAGCTGCGGATGCTAAACAACGCGCCCTGTAAGCGTGAAAGACTAATCATTTTTACTATCATTTGTAAGCATGTGATGGTTTAATCAAGTTTCACGTATGGAAAGTGGGTGTAGCGATTTCCATGTCCGGCAGTGTATTATTTAAACTTGGAAGTTAAGATACCTCGAGATTTATATACACTCTGGAGTAATCCTAAAAATGTAACCAAGCTACCATAACTTACTGCAAAAACGCACCAGGGTATTTCACAAGCTTCGAGCAATCGAAATATACAAGTTGGGGATTGAACGTCTACACCTTGCAAACACATTTTAAGGGTGTTCGAACCCATCGCGTTCAGCGACGTAGCAAGTAGCGGTACAGTAGCGTGATGTACAAAGTCTTCCATACTAATGGGCAAAAAACACTAAGAAAGCAACCTTACTGAATTTGTAAATAAAGCATAAAAAAATTGTTTTCAATACCAGCTTCACCAGTAGCAGCAGGAGTGTTACTACTGACCCGAANTGTAAATAAAGCATAAAAAAATTGTTTTCAATACCAGCTTCACCAGTAGCAGCAGGAGTGTTACTACTGACCCGAATGAAGAAAGAAGAAAATAATCGAGAAATGGCAACAGAAGTGGAGCTTAGTAGAAGTAGTCAGGATGATACTTGAAACAATGCCAAATGTTAGAAATCGGTTGCGGGTAAAATTAATTCGCAAAAAAATCTCTCCAGAAAACATTTATAACAAGGATTTATTAAACAGTATTTAACATTTCAAANGTAAATAAAGCATAAAAAAATTGTTTTCAATACCAGCTTCACCAGTAGCAGCAGGAGTGTTACTACTGACCCGAAAGAAGAAAGAAGAAAATAATCGAGAAATGGCAACAGAAGTGGAGCTTAGTAGAAGTAGTCAGGATGATACTTGAAACAATGCCAAATGTTAGAAATCGGTTGCGGGGAAAATTAATTCGCAAAAAAATCTCTCCAGAAAACATTTATAACAAGGATTTATTAAACAGTATTTAACATTTCAAANAAAATTAATTCGCAAAAAAATCTCTCCAGAAAACATTTATAACAAGGATTTATTAAACAGTATTTAACATTTCAAAATGGTTCAGCCACATTTCTGTGAAATATGCGACGAAGTAATAACAAGGAGTAAAACCAGAACTATGCTCACGAACTAGCGAGTGTAACAAATGGAAACTGAACGTATAATATTGAAAGTAGTGACCAGAAAGCCAGCCTACAAAATAATGACAAATTATATTGATAGACTGTGAAGAAGACTAACAGACTCGGATACGGGTCTCACTTAAAATTCTAGTGATAAACGAGATAGAGTTAAAAATCAGTTCGAATATATATGTGACTTGAGAGGAATCACATTTCACATGAAAGTACTGGCTGTTAGTCATTACAAGGGAATAAAAGAGAAACGCCGAAAAGGAAAGCCTAAACAATTGGTCAAGTGCAGATTTGTGGTAAATACAGCAGTTACTAGACTCACAAAACTTTCCCGCGTTATGATTATCAATTAAAATACTTTATAGTGCCTTGGTTTGTACACTACTGGGAGTAGAGACTAGAGAAATTAGCCAAGTTCACTGGGCGATAGGCCTCAAGTAATCCTCTCTGCTGCTGACTTTGCAAGAGCTCTGTTTACGGTTAAACTTCGTTCAAAACATTCATTACGAAATGTTATTGTTAGTTTTGTCACTGTGTTAGAGATTCCCAACGTACGCCTGTATTACTCGATCCTGAATTTTGCCAAGTGAATTTGCCGAATTTCTGGCCTCCTAAATATAATCTTGGAGTGCGATGTAAGTAATGTCGTCGACTCCCCTGCAGGTCAGCGAGCTGCAAGACACCAGGACGAGGTGAGAGTGGGGGAAGAGGGGGCTGCCACCCACGACAGGTACTCACCCTTCTCGCTGTCCGGCTCCTCGCAGCTGGTGCACTCGGGGGTGGACCTGAGCTCGTCGTCGGAGCTGGAGAAGGACTGCTGCTGGTGTTGGTGCCNTCGCGGCAGCCGGCGGCCGAGACGACGACGGGCGGCGTCTGCTGCTGGGGCGGCGCCGGCTCCTGCTGCGAGTACTGGCGTCGCAGCACGCTGCCCGACCTCTGCAGCGGCTGGTTCTCCTTCTCGGCGGCAGAGTGCGCGCGCTCCAGCTTGGGCTTTTTGTCGCAGGGCGCCGACGACGACGGCGGCAGCGGCGCCGCCCCCATGTCCTCTGGCTGCTGTTGCAGGTCCGCCTGGATGCGCCGCATGATGGCGTCGCCGCCCGGCGACATGCCCTTGTTGATCCACTGGCCAGTCTTGCTCAGCAGTTCCTGCTTCTTCCGGCACAGGATGCACACCCAGATCACCTGCACAACACACACACGCCCACACCCATTAGCTCCTCCGCGCCTATCACAGAGAAAGTCTCTTGATTAACACTAACAATAGGCTATTCACGGTTAAGTGAGTACTT
Source organism: Clitarchus hookeri (assembly GCA_002778355.1). NCBI lineage: Eukaryota > Metazoa > Arthropoda > Insecta > Phasmatodea > Phasmatidae > Clitarchus > Clitarchus hookeri. Next base: position 213,402 of record NQII01000356.1, read on the forward strand.
TATTTGGAATAACAATCAATAAATATTTTTTATTGTAGTCTTTGACGTTAACTTTCGAACTCTGTTTATTACTTATATGGCAATATTTATTTTAAAAACTGGTGGAACTATAAAAAAATGGCTGATAGGAAAAAAAACTAGGGCCTCATAAGAGCTCACTTTGCAGTGAACGGCCAATACAATGTTTAGAGTCTGCAGTGTTTATTATTGTTATTCCTCTTCATTATAACACGCTTTTATAGTTTCCGATGTTTTAGTGCTAACATCTAGCGCTGGTTAAAAGAGGAGTGTTGCACAAGTTAACCAAACTCGGGAGATCCTAGATATATTGCTCAAGAATATTTACTTCGTATACTTAAAGGATTAAAAAGCATATTACGGTCTACAAACTAATACAGCATCACATAGACGAACATTTTCAGCTGTCAATTTACGCCTGAAATCTATAAATTGCTGGTGTGATGGAAATAAATTTTCTGAATTCGTGACAATTACATATGGATATCAAAACATCTATAAATTATAATTTTACTTACGCAATTGCCGTTAAATAAAGCTTCAGAGTTACTTCTGTTCGTGAACTCGGTAAAAAGGCAACGTTTTGAGGAACGAAATAATGATAAATATTACATGCTACACACTTTAAACACAAAATATACAACTGCAGCTTTCTAAAAACAGCACATTACAAAATAAATCGAAATTAATTATTAATTACAGTGAGAATGTATGAAAGTATTTCGAACTCTGTATTTATGAATTTATATTTTAACTGCTGTACAAAATGAGATTCGTAAGTTCTATAATAGCTTGTAATTACCAACATACACACAAGACTTTCAGCTAAGATTGTCTTTAAGTAGCATAATTTACTATGTAACTATTTCCTTAACACGCGCTATCCTTTTACATATCAATGGGCTGTTTGGCGTCTCTGTGTGCTTAAAGGATGATACTTGGGCAACTGAAACATGATCAATGCTACCAGCTAATGCATAGGCTACTTAAATCTGTCCCAGTACTCAATTATTCGGTCAAAAAAATTACTCATTCGCTGTAAGTTTTACCCATATGTAAACTACATACAGTTTCCTGTTACTGGCTTGTCGTTGGGATTGACAGTGGGAGCCTAAGTGGTTGTTGCATCACCAATGAAGTTTGACGACTAGTTAGCAAGGGGAGACGGCAGTGCGATATCGCGCAATTTATTAAGAGCCCATAGACCTTACAGTCCAGTCAAATAGGGATTCAACCTCGGAATGAAAGTTAAAAAGCTAAAAATTTGCTTACATCTTTGTTTTGACATTCTAAAGGTTAGATCAAAAGTCTCATAGAATTTAGTGTCCACGTGTCAAGATATTCAAGGTCAAATGTCACGAAAATCGGTTTTTTTTTTTTGTAAATATCTTGTTTCCTATGCTTCAAATGATGTTTACAGTTATTACAAAACTTGTATAGCATAAAATGCTCTACAAATTTGGTCGTAGGCAATATGTTATATAATTAACCGTTCTCGAAATAGAGCGCAAAGAGTGGGAAGCGCCTATCCGTATATAGGATAACGTTATGTCAACTGTGGAATCCAATGCATAGCAAAGTTTATAAAATTAATAATTTACTGAAAATATTATAATTATGGAGAAATGTAAAGTATTTACTTATTTATAACTAATATTTATGAAGGTCAGAGTTATCAGCATCTAACATGTTTGACGAGATGGACACTGGTCGACCTGGTGAGAGCCGGTTGTGTCGGGAGCTTAGTTGATCTACCTGTAATCGAACCCCGGTCCTCCTACATGTACATAATTAAATAATTTTTTATAGTGTTTTTATTTTTTTTTATCAATTTTCTGAGTTTTTTAAATATTTTTTCTGCATTTTTAATTTTTTTGTGTACAATTTCATTTAAAGTCACAGGCACAGGGTCAACGGCAAGGTCACTGGTCGAGGTCAAGGTCACACAGATCCAAGATGACGGTTGGGTGACGTCCCAACATGATGGCCTGCCGGTTCCTGCTCCTGTGCCGCGTGCCATTAAGCCAGACTCCCCTTATGTTCTACACTTGACCTAAAATGAGCTCGCAAAATTTTCCTGTGCCTAAATACCATAAGTGACTCACATCCTCTTCAACACATAACGCATAGGAATACAGAAGTACAATATCTGTTCATAAAGTACATGCCAGTGTAATAGCAGCACTGTCCAGCAACATGGCGCCTGGTAACACGCGATAGCCTATAAGACACGAGGCCCATTTCCAGAGCCTCGCGCAGACAATCAGCGAATGGGTACGTCATAACCAAAGATACCGTCATGAAATTTCACTTCTGTGTCCTTGAAGGCTGTTCACGGTGAAGTGAGCACTTCTGAAATCAACCTTTGAAAAATGTCACTGTCCCTGCCTGCGTATATTTTAAGGACACACTGTCGGGCATACGCTCAGTTAAGTTGGCAACGACGGAGGTAAATTTTTATGTCTTAACGTAAAACCAAAAGTGTTAAGTAAACATCTGTAAATACTGAAATATTTTATTTTTGATTTCCGTTTTTTTTTAATGCATATAAGCGTAAAAATAAGAAAATATGCAAAATATTACCTTTCCTGGTAATTTTACAGTTGCCCATGACCGACGCAACAATAAAGTGATCAGGCCCATGGCAATGTTCATTTTACACAATGTGGAAGTATACACAAAGTGCATCCAAGTAGATCTCAAGCAGGGCTTCCAAAAGTGCTAATCTTACCCTGAATAGCCTATGATTGCTGTGTCCTGACCTCCTGTCACGATCTGTGTCTTCTTCCCTGACTTGAGGGTTCCTCGCCGACTGCTGCGAAGAGCCTCCTTCCTGCCTGGCCTATTCTCCCAAACTGACTTCCGGGCGACGCCTGCGCACTTCGAACTATCGCATGATATTGGGGGGGGGCGGGGGGTGGCTGAGTGAGGGAACGGCGGTGAGGTTCTTTATGTCAGTCAAGCACTCCGCGAAGGAGCTAAAACACTGACTGTGCGACCCAGCAAGCTTTCGCCGTCGCCTCGGGGTATGCGGTTTGGGGCGCACATAGGCACCACATAAGAAAGGTTTTTTTTTGTTTCAGATAGAGTGTAAGTGACAAAAACTACGAAGATGTTAACAGATTTCCTTCAGGAAACAAGTTGTCGTATTTTTCGTGGTGGATCACATTTGTGTTGCCGGGAGGTAGAATTTGCCAAGATTCGGAAAGCGAAGTCGTGACTGAAATTCTAGTACTCAGTGAATTTGGTGTAATTCACAGCCCATTGCATTTCTAAATTCAAGTTAATTGCAGTCGCCATATGTATAGTATTTAAGTGAAACCCCAAAATCTTTGGATAAAAAAAATTGTTGTTACTATTATTTGCCAATTAAAAATTAATATTTAGTAAACAATGTAAAGGGAACATATTACCATCAAATTAATGATACTCTATAATAAAATTCACCAAAAATTTAGTTCAATAATCTCTTTATTTTTATTTAAGGCTAAAGGTCTTGACAGCGATGCCGTCAGAAAATGAAGTAGGTACAGGAATGAGCAGGAAATTGACCATGATATCAGTAATGGAACGCACCGTCATTCGCATGGAGTGATTTCGGAAAACAATTGAAAAAATAAATAATAGTAGCTGGGCGGGAATCGAGCCCGGGTCCTCCCAATTGCGATTCCAGCGCTACCAGTACGCAATCTCGCTCGGTTTCAACATTACAGGCATATGAGGAAAAATTGCTACGAAGTGTTATGCTATGAAGTAACTCAATGCAACATTGAGTTTAAATTAAAGGAGATGACAAATTAGAAAACACGTAGGGTTAAAATTTGCTACAGAAGTCATAAAACCACAGGTAATGAGAATTAAACACTTTTTAAAGTGGCCAGAACAATTTTTCAGGTATCGGTGTATGCTGTGTGTTTACAGATCCTTCCTTACAGGCAAGTTTGCTTCCGTCTACCTACTAAGTACACATCTGTATAATTTCAACACGGAACTACCAAAACAATGCAATGTACTAGCGCACGTTACATGGAAGACATACGAAGGCCATATCAGTGTATATAGATATGTACGTAAATTTCTGAACGAGGCCCTACATACAGAATGTTTCAGTAAAAGAGGGCAAAAATTAAAGTAGGAATAAGGGCCGCCTCACGGAACGTTTCGATATTGGGAACGTAATGTCCAGGAGGCCAGCTAAAATAGATTTGGGCGTAAACTTGTAGGCGACCCATGTAGTATGTGAGGTTTATCTATCGTCCGCAAGGTGACTCTGCCGTCCCTACATCAACACAATACGTGCGTGTATCAATGAAAGACGCAAAAGTTACGGGATATTTGAACGGATGTGGCGGAATCTTGTACGTCGTTGTCGTGCTTGCGTTGAGGTTGGTGGACGTCGGTTTGAGCAACTCTTGTGAGCCACAGACTGGCACGTTAACACTTTTCCGCCAAAAAGAGTGGTCCTGTACAGTATTACCTGTCAACCGTGTACACGCACAATATCAATAATTAGAGACCTGCAAAATTCGCGTTATTATTTAAGGACAGACTGAACTCCAAAGTTACTGTGTGTTTGACCAACAACAGCAATTTACCGGAAATATGTCTGTATCGCTTCGGAGAACTCTCGAGCCAGTATAATATCAGCGGTGGTGTGGCCAATCTCTTTTAAGGATATCAAGCAGGTAGGTGACGTCGATTGAAGTGCATCGGCCAGTGAAACGACGTACTGTGCTTGCTTGTTTATAAGGTAGTGAAGACTATCCTGTCACCGAAAGATAACGCGAATTTCGCACGTCTCTATCAATAATACACGTAACCAAAACGGACACCTGTATTCGTGTTAGACAAGTTTGCTCACATATCTCTTTTCGCTGACCTCGGGTACCACACGTTCCCAATCTCAAAACGTCCCATGGCGCGGTCCCTATTCCCAGTTTCATTTTATTGCACTCTTTTGCTGAGACATGCTGTATATGAGAAAGAACTTTTACCCTTCCATAAAGTATGGTCCATAACTTCGCATCTTTTTCTACGATGCACAATGAATGCAATACATGTTGACTGATGAGAAGTCCAGTCCAATGACTAGAGACCTGAAAATTTTGCTAATTCATTTTGAGACAAGCTATAATTCATAATACGTGTATTGATACAACTTTAGCCACTGATGCACACGGTGTTTGATACCTCCTGGAGACCGCTGGCCCAATCGCCGCCTTCCACTGTGACAGCAGACAACCAATGTGCATTTAATATCGGCATATTTGTACATAAAACTGTAGAGTCTAGCCTGCAGGTCATAGAACTAGCAAATTTTTCCGGTCTCTACCAATGACTAGTTTGTTGAAATTAATAGTAGAATTATCGATATAGGGTCAATTAGTATTTTAATATATACGTTTCATATTCGCACTACTCTACGGCACTTAACAATAAGATGCCCATTATCACACGTTAGCCCACTTTCGTCTAAGACATTTGCAAGTATTTTTGATAAAGTGCTCAAAGACTTAACAAGTAGAATAATGCGCGTTGAAAATGTTTAAGCAGAAGAAATTTCCCATCAGATTTTATGGTAATCGGTTGAGTTTCTCCTGAAATATAACGTGAGCATCTAACAATTTCTTCGTCGTAGTACTTTACACAATAGCGGATGTCTGAAGTAATTATTTAGTCAATTTAATGCACACGACAGGTCTACAGTATATCAAGTTTCAGTCCTAACAATTAACTGGTACCAGAGACACGGAATATACTGCAATAGTAACACTGGCGCTTTGAAAATACGAGAATACAGTATAAAAAGTTTAGGTGGCCTTACATAATACAGTTTGCACGTAAAATTAGGTGAGAATTGGTTGACAATTTACCAAGAGGCGTAGTTTAACTTGCAATGTTAACGGCCCAGCATACCAAGCCGGCAACCGCGAACTTCAAGTGGGGAATCAACGTTAAATGAAATTCCTTCTCATTGCGTCAATTTTAAAGATAACTATTTCAAACAAAAAGTATTATACGTGAGATTTCTTAAGGAATATTGCTACTTTAAGACATATTTCCGATTGTTTGGTTTAATCTATTTTTTATAAATTGTAATATTGAAATTTATATATAACAAAAAAAATGAATACTTTTTTTTAAATAATTTTATATAGTAATATTCTCTGAGAAAGTCGCATCAAAATGTTTTTTGTTTGAAATAGTTATCTTCAAAATTGACGCAATGAGAAAGGATTCCGTTTGACATTGATTCCTTATTTGAAGTTCGCGGCCGCATGCGAGGTAGTCATGGCCGTTAAGGCGACTTTTTTAACATGGCCCACAAAATATGTTATTTATTAGTATTAATGTAATTGTTGCACGCAATAAGAACTGCCAGTATGTCAAGCTGGATTCGAAAGTTATTTTTCTCCACAGATACAATATACAAATTGTAACAAGGCAGTCATTTTGAAGTTAAGTAACATTCAATTAAAATTACTTAATTTTTGCTGTATGTAATAGTACTATTGGATGTTATATTTTTGAGATTCTTTATGGTAGTTTGCTATATATGAGACTTGAAATCTTTATATTTCAGGTGGTAATATCTAACAAACTGACTTGTAAAACGCTATGAACAAGTTAATTTATGGTTCAAATAAGTACTGACAGCATTTCAATGTTTCCTTAAATTGGTTAAATGGTTCGGTGGGTATGGCATTATAAGCCTTAAAATATTTATATGGCCATTGCTTTGAAAACAAGTGTCCAATAAACTAATATCATATTTGTTTAAGGTGGCGTACCATAGTAATAGTTATATGCTAAAATAGGCGGAAATCGGTTGAGTATTTCTCGAAATGCAGAGTAAGACATTTATATTTTACAGGTGGCGCAATCTTTCGAAATGGCTGACTAATGAGGGTGTATGTTTCTGAACCCAATGCTAACATTTTTTAAATATCAATAACGGATTTTAGGTAAATTCCATTGAATGGTTTCTGTATGACACTGCAACTAAAAATTTACAATTCCTATTTCGGAAATAAGCATCGGCATGCACGTTAACTGAGGAAGTCTCACGTTTCCTTACTAAGAGTTTATAAATGTATCGAGTTTGGTGAAATTCAGTCCACGGGCTCAAACGTTTAACATAAACATAGAGGACCGATATCATAATCCTATCTTTACTTCGGAAAGTAGGCTAAAAAAACTAGCACATGAACGACGAACGGAAAAATTCACTCCGAAACCACAAACAAAATAACGAAGACTCGGAAGCATTGCAGCCCTTAAATACCTTCCAAAATGCTTATTGGTAGTCGCTCCACTCATATATATATCTGCGAAACAAGGAGTATGGATGACTCTCGTCTATAAAATGGAATAAAATACACATCTCTAAAGCGTGGTGGGGATGTCAGAATGTCACTACCCTACATCAAATAGCGTTTATATATATAAACACATACGCATGTATACATAAATATACATATATTTATACATATATATTAAAAAAAACCCTGTCAGTTATACTACCCAAGTCTCCAAAACAGGTACGAGTCTTGTGGAGCCTGGCGAGGTGGAAGGCAATGCCCACTACTATCGCAATATCTCGCTCATGTATCAGCATATTAAACTATTGACTGAAAATAAATTATAAATGAGTGTTTTATAAAGTTATTTTCCTTCATATATTTTCATCATGTCGAAGTGGAAGTTCACACTTCCTAGTGAGCACTTTTTATAACAACTGGGGCCGCGGTGGTGTAGAAGTCAGACTACTCGCCTCCCATCAAGGCCAACCGGGTTCGATTCCCGGTGCTGTCACCCAGATTTCACATGTGGGGAACGTTGCGGACGTTGCCGATGGCCGACGGGTTTTCCGTGGGGTACTCGCGCTACCACAAATCTTTGAATTCCCCCACTACCCCATCGTCACTTTATTTCACATTCAAGACTCTCAACACAGTTTTCATTATATCTGTTTTAATGACTACAAACCCCATGCCTTTTCAAAAGCCGATTACTGTAAAGTGCTTTCAGAACACATGCCTCTGTACGTCATTAGTGAGTGAAGAGATTTGAGCGGCTCTTAACAACGAGGTCTTGAGAACCGATGAGGGTGATTGAGGTAAGTATGGAGCGGCACCGGAATGAAAGAGCTAGGGAAACGGGAGATCACCGAGAAAACCCGCCGGCCAACGAATCGTCCGGCACGATTCCCACTTGCGCAAATCCGGTGACCCGGCCGGGGAATTGTACGTCATAACGAGAACGTGCTGTATAGCTCCGCGTGTGAAGGAAAAGCCTTATCGTTTCCCCTCACATTGACGCAAACAAAAACTTCGCTTCGTCAAGGACCACTGCACCAGTTCAAGAGCACTTTTGTTAGCGCGAATTTATGAGCATCTGAAGAGTTAAAGATACCCTCTTTTCCACAGCAGGCGGGCTTTTAATGAAGTCCTGCCTCTGGAGGAATAACCTTGAGGCGGGGGGAGGAAGGGCATTAAACATCATCCCCTTCCTCGCGACGATTTCAATACTCGTCCGGCTTAAAATTCCCGAAGTGAACCGCTGTCGTCGGAGGAATCCGTTGATTCCTCCCCCTTTACCCCTTCTTTCTCGTCCCTTCTCGGGCGTCGTCAGGGTGGAAGTAATGAGGGTTGTCGGGTGGAGCGAGATTAATTCCAGCACATTCCGCTGGGCCCGAATGGTGCCACTGACCTGTCCTTCCCATAGACTAAAGACGGGGTAGACCGATCTTCGTCTCGTGCGCACGCACTCAACGTCGACCTACCCCACACCGATACAACTGTCAAAGTCACATTGTCGACGGTGAAGAACGTGCTTGTTTACATCTTAATTCACCGAGCGAGGTGACACAGTAGTTAAACTTTGGACTCGCGTTCGGCAGGGCTTGGATCTGAATCCCGGTCCGGCCATCCTGATTTCTGTTTTCCACGGCAGTTTCCCGAAATCAATCCAGGCGAATGCTGGGATGGTTCCTTTCTACAGGACATCACCGGTTCCTTGCCCGTCCTTGCCCATCCGTCTACTATGACCTCGCTATAGACGAGACGTTAAGCCCTAGCTACCAACCTACATCTTAATTTTCATACATTTACCAATGTTAATTTTATCTAATTGTGTTAAAAATTGGGGTGCAGAATTATACAAACGTCTTAAACAACTTGTTTACATAAACAAATGTTCGAATCTCAAATCCTATCCACGTGTCGTTTGAGACAGCTGTATTGGCAGAAAAGCAGCCCAATGTTGGGACACGCAGTGCGGCTATGCGCACTTCGGGCGCGCACCCTACCCCGTTTTATATCTACGATCTCTCCTCCTCACCCCTCTCCATCACTCACGTGGAGGTGACAATGCGTGGTGCTATGTATAGACTGCGAGGGCATCTCTCATCGCGCCGGCAACACAACGGCAAGGGGGAAGAGGGACGTAAAAAAAAAATGTAATTTGTGCCGCTTCTGCCCGACCATTTCGGCTTTCGGCAGATGGCTGCTTTGGCAGCGGCGGAGAGGTAAAAATAAGGGCGAGAGGGTAGGGGAGGGAGGAGCAAGTTTAGCCGGGCATCGATCTGACGAGGGTGTGGAAGTGGGGTAGAGGTCTGAGGCGGTGGAAGTGGGGAGATTGCTAACAAAGCGGAGTCCACAGCGAGTGGCGACAAACGGGTCAGTTTTGGAAACTCGCGCTCGGTCGCGGAACAGGTAGTAGCGAGACGATGCAACGGTCGTTCTGACCCGGGCGAATTCAGTTCAATGATTGTCTGCGCTGCGTTCTGGGAATAGGCGTCCAATCCCCCCCCCCCC
>NQII01000356.1:223246-252449 GCA_002778355.1 Clitarchus hookeri
AATCCCCCCCCCCCCAAATTAAAATGAGAATGGCCACACAGAACTGTGGATGCCGACGACCATAAAAGGGGAATACCATCGGCTGCATGAGATCCATCTATGTGCGCCACCTCTCGTCGGAAAGCTGTAACGATGACTGCCTCATCGCTGGCAACGAACCGTGGACAACCTCGGATACTACTTTGAAGGATGTTAAAAAAAACTCTTACACGTACGATACGTACCCATTCACATGATTGTATACAGGTTGTACGAGAATATGTCGATTAAACGGAGATTTCAAGCAGCCATGTGTGTGTTTGTTCCTTGCCGGACGTTCCAGCATCCATACCCCATGTGGTGTCATCTGTAAAACGTACATGTCGTGCACTTTCAACTGTACATAGTACATTTACTGTGTTGGATCATTTTCGGGTGATAAACAATAGTTGCCATGACTTCTGAATCAGCCCTCGTTTTTTTTTCGCGTACGGCTGGAGTTTCCGATGCAGCCGATTATCTCACTGCAGCGCACACGTGGGTCAATCATGCTTGTCGGAGTTGACGCATTATTCGCCCCGAGGTCTGTGTCTTCCTGTACACCATAAATCTGATTCAGTGAGAATTTCACTGTTTAAATCAGTTAACAGGGCTTGACTTATTCAACAGTCACTTCAGTCAATTTAACTGCTGAATTAGTGAAAAAAAAAATGCCAGTTATCTTCACTTATTGATTCAGTGATATTTTCTACTAGTTAAATCCATTTCATTCGCTGTTTTTCAATCATTTGTTTTTTGACTGATGTATCAGGTAAAAAAAAAATTTCTATCAAATTAAATAACACATAAACTAATAAAGCTCTTAAAAGTAATTTTTTAATGTAAGTTTCTTTTTTTATAAAATCATTTTATGAAGCAATATGAACCTTTAGTCTTTCATTTCGTTTTCACGTTATCATCATAACGCTCAGTTTGAAGGTTTAAATGCATTAAAAGTGGTGAAATGAGTGCATTCATGCGTATCATCTGTTTTAGCAATCCTAATGTTACCAGTTAAACTAAAAACTAAAAGAATGACTTAAAATTTAAAGCTACATTATTTTTGATAAAGAATTACAATACATATATTTTCACCTTCTGAGTAAGTTCGCATGGTAGCTCGATTGGTAAGGTAGTGGTCTTGAAAGCGGGCTGCCGTGGCTTTAAACTTTGGACTTCGCGAATCGAAATTTTTTTTTTTTTTTGCTCTCTTGATATAACGTTAATGTGCATAATATAAACATGGACTATAGGAAATATGTTTATTTCGCGTAATCATTTACCTAAATTCGATAAAAACAGTATTTAATTCGTAGCACACAGTAGACGGTCTCTTATTTAATCAGTGACATTGTTTCACTGAAAGAACCAGTGGTTTTCCACCGATTCTAAGTGGAGGTATTTTCACTAATTCGAGTAGTTGAATTTCACTGCAAATCAGTTGTTTTCCACTGATTCAAATTTAGAGTGTAGGTGAACTACTTAGCCGATTTTATAAAAGGCTTCTTCGTTCCAACAGGTTACTGGCTCGAATCCCACATAAGCCATTACTAGAGACATGGAAATTTTGCGAGTTCATCTGACGCCTGGGCCACTCGACAGTTCTGCGTACAAACCGAACACTATAATTTATTCACTGGCTACTTCCTTCATGACAAGCACGTCATAATGTGTAGTAGAATACACGTGATGATTTGCTCGCTTTTTACACGTTTATCGCTGTTTCGCAATCCTACAGGGTGTTTCAGAAACCACGTCCCAATCACAAAAGTAACAAGCATGTACAAGTGTTTGAAATCTATCATTGCACCGCTGAAACTCGCGAAATCCCCTGGTCCTTAAGCCATTGATGACCGTGTCAGTTTTAAATGAAAGTTGGGCTAGCATTAGTTTATACGCTGCCCCATTAGTATTTAGGCACAACAGGAGTGGCGTTAATAATCCCAGTTAAAATAATATATTCATCTGCGTCTCTAAGTAGTGGCAAGTAAAAATCCAAGCATGGCGTGAAATATCATTTTTCGAAGGAAGTCAATTTACCCTCTTATTCCTTCTGCATTGAAGGCATTGAGGTGAGGTAAACGTGCCTGATCCGTATTAGTTAAGAGGCTGGTTGGATCCCGATCAGCTCCACTATGTGAGAAGAAGGGTCGAATCTTCCTTCATGAGTTCCAGATGAAATTTCAAAAATTAATACAGGTGATTTTTTATGTTGTGGATAGACACCCACAAAAATAATACGTACGGTTCCCTAAAAGCACAACTTTACAAAAATATTATTATTAATATTATCACTACCTCCGCCAGGTAGGTGCAAGGAAATTAATAGCACCAGGAAAGATTTGCAGCTTGCGACAATATATAATATCTAATTGCAATTTATTGTTGATTCGTTTATAACTTAACCCCGCTAAAATTAAAATTAGTAGGTAACTCAACTTCGAATTATAATTTACTTTTACAGTTTCTTAATGTCAAGTTTAAATTTTGTCCTGAAAATATTGTTTTTGCTCGGAAAATGATTAAACGAAAATTCTGTTTCTCCTCCAAATATTTTGGAGGGACTTCTCGAGCATATAATATATTTCAAAATATGTAACTTATTGTTGCTGGCGCACATTTATCAGTTTCAAAAAATGAGTTTGTATGATCCTTCAGAATTTTGCGTTGGTGTGGTTCCTAGAAACGTTAGCAAGAAAAATTAAAATTTGGAGTGGCAAAATGCTATTTATTGCTTGCCCATAGACTCAAATGGGCAACCGCCGTTGCTGATGGTTGAAAAGAGAACCAACGTGGTATTCTTCGTCGAAATGAACAGTGTTGCTGCTGCTGTCGCCCGAGAGAATATTTCGGAAAGCGTCCCACATACCGGCACGGAACAGTTCTTTTCTGCACTGCACGTTCGAGTCGAGGGGCTGGCGTGCAAGAATGATAATGGCCCCGCGCAAATCCTGTGCGCTCACCTGGAAATATGGAAGAGGTTTATGCAGCCGTGCATCGCAGTCCTGGGAAGTAAACGTGGAGGGAAACTGAAGTTAAAAACGAATTCTACACAGCGATCTGCAATTATCACCTACAGGATTATCCGCGTTGCATAAACTTAGCCAAACGTGGCGCGGAAAGACGACTTTAATTTACTACGAACGTTAAATCCTTGAGAATGTTGCAACAGCGGGGATACCTAACATGCTGCCAAGTTCAGTTCAAGCTAACATGTGGCTGACGAAATGTCAGCATCTGGGGAATCGCTCCGACGACAGTAAATCTATTAAATCTGGCACACAGCAATAAATTTCATTAAGGGGCTCGCCTACCTGGCTTTTGAATCACGTTGCAAAATGTTTTGAATGCACGTTTTCCCACTAAACTGTTAAAAATGTGCTGATCTACGAAAAGCACATACCCTTCACCCGGGGCATATTGAGTGCTAGCAACGTTTCACCAATAAAGAGATATGGTCACGGCTTGAAGTCCCATAGGTACACGGAGCACAACGAGAACACCGCACGCCAGTTCAGAAGAGCTTGTGGTTAGTGGGATCGGCATTTCGTTGTCGCTTCTCCGCCCAGGAAGTAAACCTACGCCCATCAGATTGGAGTTAAATCCTAGTACACGTGCCGAGAAGTGAGGTCGGTATCCGCTTCCGAATCACGCGTGGTCGAGCTAGTCAACGAGAAACTCCAAAGTGATATAGTCGGCGGAAGGCAATTTCCTAGTTAGCGACATTACAGCAAGTCACATTTTGTATTTGTGTGAAAGAGCGAGGCCAGGTCCCAAGTTCGTAATCCGTAAGGCCTTTCGTGTCATCTCCCATTCTGAAATCCGTATAATCTTGAATTTAGTATTAATTTGTACTATTCTTCAGTGTGCTTTGCCGTATTGCATTAGCCTCAGTTAAAATTTACAACTATTTACATCAATTTAACTCTTTCACTCCCACCTCATTTTACGGTTTCATGTGTTGCAAACAACAATAATTTTTATCCGTGCTGTACGTATGTTGGATCGGTTTTCGCTCAGTCTTCACAGTTAGTGAAACACGTGATTTGCGTTAAATGAGAGTGCTATGAAGGATTCCCATGTACCTGAGCAGTGGCGTCGAGGTTCACAAATCACGTCACTCACAGAGAAGGCAATGGCAGCACTGTGCGCTGAGTCAGCAGCCCAGCCAATAAGGAATCTTTCTCAGGACGCAGTCGCCAATCGGACACAAGCTCCGCTCCACAGCCTCGCAGAAACAATCGTGAAAATGAGTACGCACGCATAAAAGGAACCGACTGCTGTGTATTTATCTATCCTGTGACTGAGCCTTTCTGTGTACAGTGCTGGCCACGTTAATCTTCCATGTGCAAAACCTCCACGTCTATGTAAACAGGGATCGTTTGCTTTCTGTCTCTGTAAGGCGGCATAAGTACACAGTAAAATTATTTCTTGCAAACTTCCTAGACAGTAATATGAGTTTTTAACCTATACATGTTGTGCAAATAATGCCCCACATCAGACTGCAAATATAGAAAAATTTAGCGTCACTGCTATACGAAGTTGGAAACTTCCCTACACATTTGAATGTTTCCTGAGCAAATGGAGCAACGCTACCATCGGTGTACGGGAAACGACCTTACCATTCAAGGTTTCTTACTATATGTATACACCGATGTGGTAAATTTGAGAATAATTTCTTAGAGTGTAGAGGACACAACGCTCCCCAATGCGTGGTTTTCTAGCGATGCGAGCTCGCATGATTGAGTCAGAGGCAAGCCATGCTAATTCCATTAATCATGCAATCATAAAGAGAGAGTTATTAAGTTTTTATGATATTTTTAATTCATACGGATATTTCAGAATGATTTAGAACTCATTTATACCCTACCTGCTGGCAACTCAACTCCCCATTTGGTTTTCAACGGATGTCGGATAGTCGTCAAGAAAAAAAAACTGGCTATGATGTTTCAATGTATTAGCTGCTCATACGACGTTTGGTTCCCCATTTATCAATAGCACCTGCACGACACCGTCGCATAATACAACAGCTAATGCCTCGTTGAATTTCCTGTACACCTAGAATAAAGAAGTTATTTTCTGTAAACCAGTTATATCGTGCATTTCAGAGAAAGTCGAGATTTCGAAATCGAGAATTTCTTATAATCAAAAACAATTTCTTTTTGTAAATAAATGCGTTTTTTTTTTTTGTATTGTGTAGCTTATATTAATGCAACCAGACAACGAGGTGTTCAGTTCCGACGAGGGTAAAATGAGGTTGAGTTGAGAGGTTTGGGTGGCTCTTAACATCGAGCTCTTGAGAGCTGATGAGGGTGAAATGAGGTGAGAATGGGGCAGCGCCGGAATGTAAAGGTGGGTGAAAACTAGAGACTTCCGAGAAAACCTGATTACCAAAGGCATCGTCCGGCACGATTTCCACTTGCGAAAATCCAGGAGTGATTCAGCCGGGGAATGTACCCGGTTCGCCTTGGTGGGAATGTAAGGGCAGGGGGAAATGAGAATACCCCGAGAAAATCCACTGGCCAACGTAAGCGACGTCTCCCACATGCGGCAATCCGGGTGATGCCGCTGGGAACCGAATCCGTTTCACCCCATGAGAGGCGATTAGTCTAACCACTACATCACCACAGATTCTGTCGTATGAGCATAAATGAAAAATTAATATGTATGCTAATAAGTTCATTGCACACTAGAAACCCGAACATTTCGAAGTTCGAGACAGCAAATCTAGGCTAGACTTCACAATATTTTGTGTACTCGAACCGCTTGCATTTGTTCGGACATCTGCTGTTTTGACGATAGGGTTGGTTTACAGTCAATTTGATTCACTCAATTTATTTCTGCATGACTGCTACTCGCTCACGCTTCTTTTCGGCATGTATAAATATCTGCAGACCAATAACAAAAGCAACGATAAATTACGATAATATTAAATATGTCCAGTCACTACATGAACTCGCGAAACTTCATTATCTGTAATTGGTCACTACTGCCAACAGAAGTTGATTCCCTTACTTTCCTCCTCGAGTCCGTCACAAATGTATCCAGACCTATGATACAGCCAAATTTACAGTTATGGCGAGGAAACTAAAATAATTTATCGGAAACGTAGGTTATATTTGTTGGTGACATCGGTAGCTTGCAGACTAAACTGCGGTGCAGAGTGAACCATCAAAGTGCGAAACAGCTCCCCTTTTTTAGAGCAGCAAAGATTGAAAAAAAAAAAACTCATGGAGTCGAGGATGGCGGAGCAGACAAGACTGCAGCTTCCCGTCTCAGGCTCCCAAAGAGGAACGTTAGTTCTCAATCTTGCCACAGCGGACACTGGCGCTCTGCCACACTGTCTGCGCCAGCAATTTATCACCAGACCCTTTTTTTACCCCCTTGCGGTCCCCCCTCCACCCAAAACACTCTCCATGGTGGTCGCAGAAACCCGAGAAACAAATTAAGAAGTTGTGTGCTGTTATAAACGTCGCGAAAGTCGGACACACGAAATTCATCGAGAAGAGGCATGCCGAATGGAGGTCGTTGGTTTCAGCTCCCGCCTCTCCGGAGATCTTGTAGGGGTAGAGGGAGTTTTGCAGTTAAGTACTAACGTTTCGCATTGCAGCTCAACATCGAAATGCATTTCACAGTCCTCTAAACACTCTCGTGGCAGTAGCTTGTTCGCTGGCTCCTGCATTCGTTGTTGGCCTTCTGCCACCTCTTGTTTGACCTGGTAACGTGCGAATGAGATAAACAACGCTATTAGATTCTACACTGGGTTGTTCTCCAGAAATCACGATCTTATCGATTTTCAAGTGACACAAAGAAGCTATAACTAGATGTAACATTTGAATGCTTATTGTTTCAATATAAAAAATATATATTATAATATAATAAATGGTTTATCGCATTACTAATTACTTGTTTGATAAAATATTATGTGCTCCTTAATACTGTTAAAATTATTATATTTCTCCGTAATGGCATACGTGCCGCACTGTTTTCTAGTAAACGGCTATACATAGTATATTTCCCGCATATCAGAGAACTGCAATCCCAGACACACCGTTAAAAAATTTCGTAAAAAGTTATTCACTAATCTTCGTAAAATTATACTTAGTTTTTTTTAATAACAGACATTCCGTAAATTTTACAAAACTTTCCTGTCTTTAAATATTCTGTTACGTTGTTGTATGCTTCCAGCTTACAAAGAGAGATTACAAAAAAAAAAGAGTTTTTATGGGGGTGTTCACCAGTGTATAAGAAGGAAGTATAAAAACTTTACAACGTTGTGTTTTGGAGGGGATTTTTACCACGAATCAGAGTACTGTATTCATAGGACGTGATACTCGCCACTCTGCTACCACGTGTCGATGCACAAAGCCAATGTTATAGTCCATTCATGGTTACTTCCAACTTTCCTGCAGTCCTGCTCAAGTTATACTTTCCGGATATTCCTCCGCCACGTGCCAAAGAAGCTTAACGAAGTCCAGAAAATCACACCAAAGAGACAACGCGCCGCATTTGTGCGCACTCTGTTTAATAATATTNGAAGCTTAACGAAGTCCAGAAAATCACACCAAAGAGACAACGCGCCGCATTTGTGCGCACTCTGTTTAATAATATTTTGCATGATAACTATTTATTACTATGCGTAACCACACGCCTATTTTCTTTCTGTTTTATTCGTATTAATTAAAAATTAAATATTATAATTTATAGTTAACTGTAAGTAAAACTCAAGTTAAAATAAAATAAGATACTTTCGCATCATCAGGAGTACAAGACGCGTTTGATACATAACAGGAAACAACCAAATGAGGTGATTTTTCAAAGGTTTGATTCAAAAAGTGTGAAGATACAGTGAATAGACTATAATATATTATTAAGTATACAACTTTTCCAGTTTATAGTATCTTTTGAGTGTTCTTAGTGTCGCTACTTGTTACAAGTGCTACTTTGTAATGCTTGGAAGGCTAGGTTTAAGTGGCGAAAATATTTGAACTGCGACAGGAGAAGGTAATTTTCAAGTTACAGTGACGAAGAACGCTTCGCGAAGCTTCGGCATTGTTCGTTCCCGAAACCCGAAGTTGTTTTAAATACAAATAAGTTTCGTATTTCTCTACTTATGGCCCTTAGTTTCACTTTATGCTGCGCGCGTTTCTATAGATTAACTATATATTTTCGTAACATGTTTCGCGAATATAAGGAAGACAGGGTAGAATTGCTTGTTGCGTTTAGTGTAGTGGGGAGATTTGGGCGGCTCGTAAAAGCTAGTTCTTGAGAGCAGATGAGGGTTAAACGAGGTGAGTATGGAGCAGCGCCGGAATGCAAGGGTGGGGGAAACGGGAAATCTCCAAGAAAACTGCCGACCAGCGGCACCATAAGGCATAATTCCCACATGCGAAACGCGGGAGCGATCCCGCCGGGAATCGAACCCGGTTCGCATAGGTGGAGGCGAATAATCTGACCACTACACCACCGTGGCCCCTTGTTGCGTTTAGTTTTGGTTATAAGTCACATGGTCATCCACGAGATGGCTGTTACAAACGGGAATTTCTCGGTTTAATGGTTTCAGAACTTCTGGAATAAAGCATTCGGTGTCGACATTTTGAGCTATGGCGTGAGAGGGTCGTAACTATCACCCTGTGTATCAGGTTTCCGAGGGTAATAATGTTAAAGTGGAAAGTATTGCTAAAGTCCTACTCCCAACAAGATCTCTAGCGGTAAAAAAAATTTCGCGAATTCATTTTGGGGCAAGATGAACGTCAAACACATATACAGTGAAGTCACCTTTGCAATTGGAACACGGTTTATTAAATTCGCACTGAACGCCTCTGAGCCAATAACTGTCTTACAAGGAAACACGTAGCGAATCCCATACTGCCATGTGNTAAATTCGCACTGAACGCCTCTGAGCCAATAACTGTCTTACAAGGAAACACGTAGCGAATCCCATACTGCCATGTGGGATGCAACACTGGCTGCTCTCTGGAGCTGCAGCCAATTAACATGCAGTTGAGGCTCGAGTGTACACAGAACTGTGGAGCCTAGCCTACAGGTCACTGAACTCACAATTTTTTCCTATCCCGAACGATTTCTGGGTCATCAATAATACTGTCCTCAAGATTTCAAAATTTGGTACCAGACACCAAAATCCATCCTGCTCCTCAAAATAAATCACGTGTTGTAGAGACGTAAAAGAATCAACATTATTATAAATATGTAAACCAATTTTTTGTGAATATTTATTGCAAATCTTTGAAGAATGTTCTGGCTGTAGTACAACCGGGGTTTCTTCAGACTTTTCTAATCAAACCTTTGAAAAATTACTTAATGTACGACGTGTTTGATGGTTTCCTAAATACTCCCTGTATTACAAGCGTTTTATATACTTCTGGTGACATAAATCTACCTTATTTTTGGTTGAACTGAACTTTCACTTATAATCTATCTAGAAATTATGATATTTCATTTATAATTGATATGAATAAAAACAAAGAGAAAGTAAATGTGTTGGTAATAGGCTAGTAATAAGTAGTTCTTATGCGGAATATTATTGCACTTAGTGCGCGAATGCGGTGCTGTTTCCTTTTGATGTAATTTCCTAGACTTGGTTAAGCTATGTTTGCATGAGGTGGGGAAATATCCTGGAAGTAGAACTTCAGCAGGGCTTCAGAAAAGTTGCAAGTAACTGCGAATAGACTATAGGTTTTGAACAACATATTACAAAATGCAAATATGCGTATTCGGTGTAGATAGAAGTTTTTTTCGCTTGGTTTAAGTATTATTCCATTTTAATTGTATACCGTGACTTTCACAAACATAGGCTCTTATTTCTAGCATACCTATTGATGTCTTTGTAATGTTTTATCTTTGTGCCAATGCACTAGTCTAAATTAAATGCGTAGGTTTTTAACCGTTGACTGTCACACATAATATGATAATAACGCGTAAAATATATTGTTACCAATAAAAAAAACACAAGCTTAAGTTTACAGGTTTATGGAAGCGATCAGAGAAAACCTACAAAAGGTCAATGCTAGGTAACAGAATTTTGCGGACTTTGTGATAAAATATTTTGCCACAGTATTGTACTTCTGTCGAGCTCATACTACCGCTGTAAATTTATATATGTGACTGCAGTGCAAAATTATACGCTGAAGAAATGCGTAGGACCGAAGATCTGTCCAGATTAAAGTAGCTATACGGTATTCTTCAACATCGTTTGTTGCTTAAATATCCTGAAAGTCTTACTGGTAGCGACAGTTATAGAATGTTCATAGTTAACTGAGCACTTTTGAAAGCCCTGTTTAGTTTCAACATTTCCTCTCATTTTTTATCCTACCTTACGTATGTTTAACATTGCTATATCGCCTGATCACTTTATTAACGCATCATCTAAGTAAAACAGTGGAATTATTATGAATGTAAATGTTTAACTATAGCCAATTCACGGTAACTTCCAACTTTTCTGAAGCTCTGCTGAAGTTATAATTCCAGGATATTCCTCCGCCTCATGCAAACAAAACTTAACCGAGTCTATACAAAATTAAACCAAATGGACAATCCACCGCATNGATATTCCTCCGCCTCATGCAAACAAAACTTAACCGAGTCTATACAAAATTAAACCAAATGGACAATCCACCGCACTCTAAATCCGAATCAGTGATATCAATCAGAGAAAATTCTTTCACTGAAAGTCAGTTGGTAAGCCACTTCTGACCAGCGAATCAAGCAAACCAACTGGGGACAAGTGATTTGTAGCAGTGACATTCTTTACATTCAGTGAGAAATCACAAATAAATCAGTGGAAATTCAACCACTATATTAATTAGTTATCCGACACTGATTATCAGTTACTCAATTCTCTCTGTTTTCGCTGATTTGGCTCAATTCTCAATGATTGAAATTTAGAGTGCGCTTTAGTAATATTTTGCATAGGAACTATTTCCTACTACGCATTGCCAACACACCTATTTTCTCACTGTTTTTATTCATATTAATTACAAATGAAATATAACTTAGAATAATACATATTAAAGTGTAATTTAACGGTACTTTTATGTTAACAGAACCCTATAAAATGCTAGTGATACATAACATATTTAGGAAATAACCAAACAAATAATGCATAGGATGATTTTTTTTCGAAAGTTTGATTCAAAAAGTGTAGAGAAAACGCGAATAGACTATAATAAGCAAATTCGTATTAAAATGACTGTAAAACAAGAAACAGTAACTTTAGTGGCCATAAGTTAAAAAATCACACTCTCAACACAACGTAAAGTCTTACAACAATTTTTATTAATCCGCAATCAAATTACCCCTTTCGGTCACGGTGTCCTGTATCTGGGACGTTGCATATGAAGGTGGATTGTATGGTCTGCACTGTACACAGTAGATTATACCGTTCAATGAGAAAGGTTACCTACGTGTGGGAGACAGNGATATTCCTCCGCCTCATGCAAACAAAACTTAACCGAGTCTATACAAAATTAAACCAAATGGACAATCCACCGCATTCGTGTGCATCCACACTCTAAATCCGAATCAGTGATATCAATCAGAGAAAATTCTTTCACTGAAAGTCAGTTGGTAAGCCACTTCTGACCAGCGAATCAAGCAAACCAACTGGGGACAAGTGATTTATAGCAGTGACATTCTTTACATTCAGTGAGAAATCACAAATAAATCAGTGGAATTCAACCACTATATTAATTAGTTATCCGACACTGATTATCAGTTACTCAATTCTCTCTGTTTTCGCTGATTTGGCTCAATTCTCAATGATTGAAATTTAGAGTGCGCTTTAGTAATATTTTGCATAGGAACTATTTCCTACTACGCATTGCCAACACACCTATTTTCTCACTGTTTTTATTCATATTAATTACAAATGGAATATAACTTAGAATAATACATATTAAAGTGTAATTTAACCAGAAAGACGGTACTTTTATGTTAACAGAACCCTATAAAATGCTAGTGATACATAACATATTTAGGAAATAACCAAACAAATCATGCATAGGGTGATTTTTTTTTCGAAAGTTTGATTCAAAAAGTGTAGAGAAAACGCGAATAGACTATAATAAGCAAATTCGTATTAAAATGACTGTAAAACAAGAAACAGTAACTTTAGTGGCCATAAGTTAAAAAATCACACTCTCAACACAACGTAAAGTCTTACAACAATTTGTATTAATCCGCAATCAAATTACCCCTTTCGGTCACGGTGTCCTGTATCTGGGACGTTGCATATGTGGATTGTATGGTCTGCACTGTACACAGTAGATTATACCGTTCAATGAGAAAGGTTACCTACGTGTGGGAGACAGTATTCGCTGCTAATACTATACATTCCATAGCATCACAAATCGCTGCTGCCAGAAACTACAGCACGGACAAGTGTATAATAAATAGGGGCAGTGATATTTCGCGAAAATATTTCGAGACAAGATACAGTCCAAAGCACTGTAGGATCGTCCAGCTTCTTTGATTGGGTAAAAAATATCCTGACCCGTGTTAATACGAAGATTAAGTGTCGGAGTTACTTAGTCCTGAGTGGCTTGGTCAAAAATGGACACGGCACCAGCAGCCAATGGAGACATAACAACAGCTTAGGTGTGTATATAGTATTTAAGTTTACTGTGTGCTCCGATTTTTACGCGAAAGCGTCTTATCGATATCAGTACAGATCCGAATAAAATTTTATTTGTTGGAAAGCCTAGAATTATACATTTATGTGAGACTGCGAGGGATAAGTGAGAGCTTCCGTTTATTGAAGCACATATTTAGTTTCGGGAAATAAAGTTTTTGGTGGGTTGATTTTAAAAGTGCTTACTTTACCATGAACACCCTTGCACAAGAATGTGCTATCTGTAATAAAATAGGGTCATCGGTATGTGTGAGACGAAAGGGACATGTCCCTTCCAATAATCCAAAATTGGGGGACCATCCCCCNAAATAGGGTCATCGGTATGTGTGAGACGAAAGGGACATGTCCCTTCCAATAATCCAAAATTGGGGGACCATCCCCCCTAATAATTGCAGTAATGTAATTTTATATTACTTGTATGCAACGGGACGCTCTTTTAACTTTTTGGAGAATTNCCCCCTAATAATTGCAGTAATGTAATTTTATATTACTTGTATGCAACGGGACGCTCTTTTAACTTTTTGGAGAATTTCTGTTTTCGTCAGTGACAAGATTAAATTATGGTTTCTGAAAGTGTCTGAATCCCACATCTCCATTCAAAAAATAATCTGTTTTTATAATACAATGATACGACTGTTTCATTTGCATTCATCGAATGGGCGTGATAAATATCGGTATAATTCTTACGCCAAGTCTGTCCAAGTTCAAAGTGGAAGACGTTTAGGGGGAGAAGGGTAATATTTATGCCCCCCCTCCCCCAATAATATACACCTTCCAACGGTCATGACCTCATAGCCTTTAAATTAATTAATTATAAGTACAGAGTCGTTTCTTGTCCACTTTAAGCACATAAGGGCGCGCTATTTAAAATAAAATTTGACTATCGGTAACGGCTTCTCGTCGACAGCTGAACGCGACACACTTAGCGAACATGGTCAGCAAATTGTTCAAAAGGACCACAGAACACTTAAGAATACAGAGGTGAAACAACCGCTTATATCGCAAACTCCAGACGCACATGTCAGCGAAATGTTGGCACTTGGTTCGCCAATCAGCGCCTGGTAACCTACTCAGCAGCCGTCAGCCCAGCCAATAGGGAATATTTCGCAGCATGCGCCAATAGCCAGTCAGACGTAAGCCATGCTCCAGCGTCTCGCACAGCCAATCAGAGAACGAGAACGCCCACATCAAAGGGACCGGCACGCCATTTCGTCTGTGTGCATAGTCCATTCACGGTTACTTCCAACTTTCGTGAAGTCCAGCAAAAGTAATACTTCAAGGGTAGTCATCCGCCCCATGCAGATAAAGCTTAGAAAATTACACCATAGGGCCAACGCACAGTATTCGTGAGCACTCACTGTAATAATATTTTGCATAAGCACTATTTATTACTAGGCATTGCCAACACACGTATTTTCTCTCCGTCTTTATTTGTATTACTAATTAATGNCATAAGCACTATTTATTACTAGGCATTGCCAACACACGTATTTTCTCTCCGTCTTTATTTGTATTACTAATTAATGAAATAGTGTAATTTATAGATAAAACACAAGTAGAAATTTAATTTAACCAGAAATAAGGTAACTTTATGTTAACGCAAATTTTAAACGCTTGTGATACGTGACATATTAAAGAACCGATCAAACTCGTCTTGCAAGGGGTGTTTTTCCAAAGGTTTGATTCAAAAGGCGTGAGGACACCGCGAATAGACTATACTTACCTACTCTGTACCCNCATAAGCACTATTTATTACTAGGCATTGCCAACACACGTATTTTCTCTCCGTCTTTATTTGTATTACTAATTAATAAAATAGTGTAATTTATAGATAAAACACAAGTAGAAATTTAATTTAACCAGAAATAAGGTAACTTTATGTTAACGCAAATTTTAAACGCTTGTGATACGTGACATATTAAAGAACCGATCAAACTCGTCTTGCAGGGGGTGTTTTTCCAAAGGTTTGATTCAAAAGGCGTGAGGACACCGCGAATAGACTATACTTACCTACTCTGTACCCNGGGGTGTTTTTCCAAAGGTTTGATTCAAAAGGCGTGAGGACACCGCGAATAGACTATACTTACCTACTCTGTACCCGGACGCACGAGCTGTGATGGCGGCGGAAGGCTTGGTCTCCAGATCACGATTGTGGCTAAAAGGGAGCAGAACTTGGTGCTGTGGCGAAGTAGGCGCGAATCGCCGCGGCAAATATTCCATGCATTAGTAAGCAGCCCTTCGCCCCTCACGAAAACGCGGAACCCCCTTAGGCATCCAGCAAACCGCACAGCGCGGGAGACGAGCGGGAAGGCTAGGCAGGCAGGCGTCTTCCTTTGAATGTTCCTCGCTCAGGCAGGCGTCAATTCCCCCCGCCCGGCTCGAGCCGACCGTGCAAGGAAGATGGGGTAGTGCGCGCTCAAGCGAACTGAGCAGTAGGAACTCTACGTCCCGACTGTGGAGTGAATATGGGGTATAAAGTGATCTCGCTGGCCGCGCAGAACCAATCGCCTTGTCCCAACATTAACCCTTTCAGTCCCGAATTAGTTTCCGAGCTCAAATGTTGTAATCGTCTAATTTTATGACGTGCACCGCACTTGTGTCGACTGCATTTCTCGCAGCCAGTGAACAACGGGCCGCGTTGAAGATTATGGCAGCGTTTAACCACTCACAAATGAGAGATGCATAAACCTTCAACAAATCAAATCTCTTCCACGAAAGACACTAAAAAAAAAACACTGCCCACTTATGCCTTGTTGTGTACAGTGCTGNAACAAATCAAATCTCTTCCACGAAAGACACTAAAAAAAAAACACTGCCCACTTATGCCTTGTTGTGTACAGTGCTTGCCAAAAGTATCATTAATGTGGAACATGTCCTCAATCACGCACTCAGGGACTGAACTAGACTGCTATTCTGCCAACATCATAAATGACGTTCATAGGATTTGAGGTTAGAGAATTGTTTATTAAACAAGTCCTTTGAGATNAACAAATCAAATCTCTTCCACGAAAGACACTAAAAAAAAAACACTGCCCACTTATGCCTTGTTGTGTACAGTGCTGACCAAAAGTATCATTAATGTGGAACATGTCCTCAATCACGCACTCAGGGACTGAACTAGACTGATATTCTGCCAACATCATAAATGACGTTCATAGGATTTGAGGTTAGAGAATTGTTTATTAAACAAGTCCTTTGAGATGTTTGTACACTTCCTCTTCCCAATTTGTTAATACAGTTTGGATAAATTTAAACTGGTGTGAGTATTTTATTCATGTGATAGGCGCTTGTATTTTGAAAATTAAAAATGTAAACGAACACGTCCATCATTNTTAATACAGTTTGGATAAATTTAAACTGGTGTGAGTATTTTATTCATGTGATAGGCGCTTGTATTTTGAAAATTAAGATATAAACAAACACGTTTACCACTNTATTAAACAAGTCCTTTGAGATGTTTGTACACTTCCTCTTCCCAATTTGTTAATACAGTTTGGATAAATTTAAACTGGTGTGAGTATTTTATTCATGTGATAGGCGCTTGTATTTTGAAAATTAAAAATGTAAACGAACACGTCCATCATTGTTAACCATGTGACTTTGACAGTTGTATTGGTTTAGGGGTAGGTCAATGCTGGGTACATGCGCAGAAGACGAAGAAGCTGTCTACCTCACCTTTAGTCTACGGTTCCGACACTGGAATGCTTTTTTGCCTCTATAACTATCAATAAAAGCAAAGTGGATGGGATTTGAGGTTAGAACACAGTTTGTGTAAACAAGTGCTTTGAGATGCTTGTACGTTTTTTTTCTAACTAAGTTTTAATGAAACTGAAATGTTTTCAAGTCAGTTAAAGTTTTTTTTTTTTTTTTTGTGGTTCCACTGAAAATTCAAATTTAAACTAAAACGTTGATCATGGTTGACTATGTGACTTTGACAGCTGCACTGGCTGTGGGTGGGCTAATGTTGGAGACATACGCAGACAACTAAAATTGGCCTACGTCATCTTTAGTCAGTGGTGCCAACATGAACCTCCTCTCCCCGCGGCGCTCCGTGAGAACCAAAATACTCTGCGAATCGTCCAGGACGTGGCTACTACGCACGTGTTAGTGGGCGAATCTCATTATTGCGGTTGCACGTCTTCACCCGTCATTTTTCAATTCGACCACATATCCATACAAAAGGTAACTGCGTCATTTGTAAAACACGCAACAGTGGTGGGGCAAAGTGAGCTTCACATTGCTATAATTAAATGTAGATGGGTTAAAGAAAACTTTGCAGTCATCAAGGGGGATCCCTGGTAAAGAATGTTAACGGCCTCAAGATGGCATCCGGCCATAAGGAAGCGTTGCGACGGAGATGGAAATTAGTATAAACGAGTTTCGCAAGTGTTCTGGTTCCTCAGAATTTTAAGCGGTGTTTACAGGGTTTTAATATAGAAATTTGTTCAGAATAGATGCACCATCGTCGCTATAGTTTAAAACACTTTTTAAAGAAGAATAAATATCGTAAATTGAGGGATACTCTACAACGACTTTCGCTGCACCGAAATATTCTATTGTTTTTAAATTAAAACATACGCAACTGCTTACAACGAGATCAATTTGAGAACTCTGGAGGCCGCTTAAAATAGTGACAAAATGCTTTTATTTTACATAAAATACGAAATAGCTGTTTCCTTGCAGTCAAAAGAGTCGCTTATGGCAAAGCAAACAACCGACGTAAACAAACGCATACTTGGCTCTAACAACATATGAGAGCCAGCATAACATGCCACGGTAGTATAATACATGACTTCTGCCATTGCGAAATGGACAAGGAAGTTTTTTCACAAGCAAATTCATACATTAGTACATTGCGCAAAATGACTAAACTTCGCTCATACCGCGAACGCCATCAAAACTACGCCACTGACCAACGAAATGTTCGAACGCCGTTCGTCAATCAGCACCTGGATCCTACTCACCAGCCGGCAGCCCAGCCAATAAGGAACCTTTCACAGGATGCAGTAGCCAATGAGACACAAACCCCGCTCCCAGAACCGCGCGCGACCAATAAACGAATCGGCACGCCCACATCGAAAGAACCTCCATGCCAGTTCGTCTTTATTAACATATCTACTCTGTGACCTAAATAAATAAAATAAAATAGGTGAATGCGTGTTTTTACAGTTTCAGCTAACCTAAACTAACGGACAATACTTGTTTAATAAATGTTTGTGCAGTTTGAACTAACATAGGATAGTAGATGAATAAAGGTGTTGTTTAAATACGCGCATGAGCATTATTTGACGCTCGTCCAAAAACGCTCTCGAAATTCTATCCTAGACTATTACTGATTAGTGAATAAGCTGGCATTTCCCATTGGACATTTGAGGTTCCTAAAATGTTATTTGAAAACCATATTTTACTCAGTAAAAGCATACAATTAAAAAATTATCGCCATAAAATTTTGTTACTTAATTTTGGTATGTCGTTTGTTTATCTCGATATGTACCAGGCTACTGAGGAACCACTTTAAATTTCAAAAAAGTTTCACCGTTCGTACAATATAAGCTTACTTCAAAAGGATCATATAATAAGTATTACTGTACAGTCTTTGTCAGTAAATTTTATTTGGTGTGCCTCTACATGAAGTTTCCTACTTTAGCAGGTTTATGTGCTTTAATGATCAGAGGGGCCACGGTGGCTGAGCGGTTAGACTACTCGCATCCCACCAAGGCGAACCGGGTTCAATCCCCGGCCGGTTCACTCCGGGTTTCGCAAGTGGGAATCATGCCGGACGATGCCACTGGTCAGCGGGCTTGTTTGGAGATCTCCCGTTTCCCCCGCCCCTTCATTCCGGCGCTGCTCCATACTCACCTCACTTCACCCTCATCGGCTCTCAAAACGTCGCTGTTAAGAGCCACCCAAACCTCTTCACTCACTCACACTTTAATGCTTCGAAATTGAATTCATCGAAAGTTCAAAAACATGAACGACTGTAATTTATGCGCAGTAATTTTTCACAAGCTTTTCGAGTCAATCATCTTGACTGTTGACGGATTTGGGATTTTAACAGTAAAATTTATGCTAGATATTACTTATCTTCGACTCAAGTATTTATTATTGATCTTAAATTCTAGTTATATAGCACACATTCCTTTAACGTGACGTGAAACTATACTCAAAAAGGAACTCACGACATCACAAGTGCTCTAACTCTCACATTATAGGAAGCCTGTCCGATTCAAGACGACAACGTTGTCACTGAGGAATGATTCATGAAAATAAACAAACCTTTCTGGCAAAGAAATGAAATCCTGCACTTGCTGGATCGAGAACAGAAAGAAAGCTAAAATTATAACATTTGGACTCATGAAAATGGGCTATATTTAGTACATTTGCATCGTGACTAGAAATCCGATAAATTCACGAATATATTTGGTGACTGTGTTTGCCAGGCCCGGGAGGACTCCGAGCCAAAACCAAACGCGTTGTGAAATAAATAAACCATGCAACTAAATTGTTTTCTTCTTGTGTGAGCAGGCAATCAGCTTATACCAAATCGGGCGAATAAAGTTTTAACGTAAAGGACTTTTAATTCTAGAATTAATTTTTCTAGTCTGTAATCGCAGCCCACACAGTTGATAGCGTTTCACAAAATAACAAATTGTTGCCGGGAAAACCGGGTGAATTTTTCTTGCGAGTTGCTAAGTTTGCATTCGTTAGGCCAAAGGTTAGGGCTCCGTTGACCACACCGAGAGAAGATTTTCCCACGTGTATTTTCAACCTACAGGCGAATTTTGCGGCGATTCATTACTTTTGTTTTACTGTAAGAATACCTAAGCATTTCCCAGAAACATCGTGCACCATTACTCGCCGTGGACCGCCGAGAAACTTAACCACACCACGCTGTAACTTATCAGTAGAGACATGAAAAATTAGCGAGTTCAATGACCCGCAGGCTAGACTCTACAGTCTTATGTAAAAAATATGCCGATATAAACTGCACATTGGTTGTCTGCTGGCACAGTGGAAGGCGACAATTCGACGCCGTTCTCCAGGAGTTGTCTAACATCTTGTAGACCAATGACTAAAGTTATATAAGTGCACGTGTTTTGGATTCTAGCTTGTCCCGAAATGAATCCGCGAATCCTTCAGGTCTCTACTTATCAGACATAATGCTCGTTTCTAGAGCATCAAGTATAGGCTATTCGCAGTATTTTCTCTCTTTTTTTNTCTCTACTTATCAGACATAATGCTCGTTTCTAGAGCATCAAGTATAGGCTATTCGCAGTATTTTCTCTCTTTTTTTAACCAAACCTTTGAAAAATCGTCCTATGTATGATTTTTTTGTTATTTTCTAAGTACGTCATGTGTCATGAGCATTTTATACTTCTGTTAGCATAAAAATATCTTATCTTCTGTTAAATTGAACTTTTTCTTACACTTCGTTCATTAATACTAATAAAACAGAGAGAAAATATGTGTCGGCAACGCCTAGGAAGAAATAGTTCTCATGAAAAAATATTATTAAAGTGCTCACAAGTACGGTGAGTTCTCTCTTTGGCGTAATTT
Source organism: Clitarchus hookeri (assembly GCA_002778355.1). Classification (NCBI taxonomy): domain Eukaryota; kingdom Metazoa; phylum Arthropoda; class Insecta; order Phasmatodea; family Phasmatidae; genus Clitarchus; species Clitarchus hookeri. Next base: position 243,471 of record NQII01000356.1, read on the forward strand.
TCTACTAGACTTAGTTAAACTTTGTTTGCACGAGGCGGAAGAATAGTCTGAAAGTAGAACTTCGGCAGGGCTTCAGAAAAGTTNCTCTACTTATCAGACATAATGCTCGTTTCTAGAGCATCAAGTATAGGCTATTCGCAGTATTTTCTCTCTTTTTTTTAACCAAACCTTTGAAAAAATCGTTCTATGTATGATTTTTTCAGTTGTTTTCTAAGTACGTCATGTGTCATGAGCATTTTATACTTCTGTTAGCATAAAAATATCTTATCTTCTGTTAAATTGAACTTTTTCTTACACTTCGTTCATTAATACTAATAAAACAGAGAGAAAATATGTGTCGGCAACGCCTAGGAAGAAATAGTTCTCATGCAAAAATATTATTAAAGTGCTCACAAGCACGGTGAGTTCTCTCTTTGGCGTAATTTTCTACTGGACTTAGTTAAACTTTGTTTGCACGAGGCGGAAGAATAGTCTGAAAGTAGAACTTCGGCAGGGCTTCAGAAAAGTTNGACTTAGTTAAACTTTGTTTGCACGAGGCGGAAGAATAGTCTGAAAGTAGAACTTCGGCAGGGCTTCAGAAAAGTTAGAACTAGCCATGAATTGACAATACCTAACCATGCTTCTAACTAGCCTTGCGGGTAAATGGGGACATTGTAGTCTTCTTCAATTCTCCAAGCCGCCGTTTCTTCCCGCGGAGAGATGCTTGGGCGTGACTTACATTTCGCTTCCATGCTGCTATCTGTTCTAAGTTTTATACTAATGCCATTTAGACTACTAAAGCAGATATCGTGAAAGCAATGTAACTTGAGAGAAATTAATGTTTTTTTTTATTCGCGCTTGTAATAGGCGGCTGAAATCAAAATATTTGTATTTTGATTGTTATAATCACCCAATATTTTCAAGTAGTAGAGTTTTTTTTAATAGGTATACGATATTTTTTTATATTTAACAAACATTAACCCAAGAGTATAAATAAAGTATTTTATTATGAAGAGTATAAATGCTACAGTTACATAGGCCATATAAAAAAAATAGCGTAAAATGTTCTACTTTTTCTTCCTCAATAATGAAAACACAGGAACCCTCTTGTATGTTTCCAGTATATGAATCGCCGGAAATTTATAACTCCAAATTACTTTCTTTCTTATGTTAGTCTGTACATTAAAACAACACATCACAGCTTTGTTTCGTTATCTTAGGTGGCATGGCATTTTTCATTTGTTTTGCCCTTAATTAGAAAAACTATATATTTAGCATTTAATTAAGCAACAGAAGCAAACTATATAGTTTTCGCAATTTTTGAATGATTTCTAATGGGGTAAACAACAAACTGAATTATTATTTTTAATATTAACAATTGCAAGGATTTATGACACAAAAGCTAGGACACAGGAAAAAATACCGAAAAATCGGGCCAAAGTTATCAGTTATAAACAAAAATGTAAACAACACGCAGAGAATCCAGCAAAAAACGATTAAGCCAGGTGCCAAAAGGAAAGCGAGACAAAACTATCACACTAACTAACCAAAAATTATGACACTATAAATAGGTATAAACAAATAATCTTNAGGAAAGCGAGACAAAACTATCACACTAACTAACCAAAAATTATGACACTATAAATAGGTATAAACAAATAATCTTAACGCAACGCAGCAACAAAGAACTCTGGGTGGAGCAGGATAAAAATTGTATGCACAGAAACTGGACCACACGACCACAAAAAAAACACCAGGCTTCTTTCGACGGCAACAATTGTCNGGAAAGCGAGACAAAACTATCACACTAACTAACCAAAAATTATGACACTATAAATAGGTATAAACAAATAATCTTGACGCAACGCAACGCAGCAACAAAGAACTCTGGGTGGAGCAGGAAAAAAATTGTATGCACAGAAACTGGACCACACGACCACAAAAAAAACACCAGGCTTCTTTCGACGGCAACAATTGTCNAAAAATTGTATGCACAGAAACTGGACCACACGACCACAAAAAAAACACCAGGCTTCTTTCGACGGCAACAATTGTCACGTTTTTTCATAGACGTTCGCGGTTAATTGAGCACTTTCAAAAGCCCTGTTTATGGTATATTTTTCTACCCATTATGGTATCCTTTCGCCTTGGGCAAAATTATTATGGTCATGGGCCTAATCAGTTATTCTTGCGTCGATGAAGAGAAAAAGTGAAACTGTTTGGGAACGTAAATGAGTTACTAATACGCTACTTGTTACACTTGAGCGTATGAAACAAAGAGAAACTAAATACAATAAATTACGTACATAGAAAAATACACATCGCGATTTTAATACGGCGCGACGTTAAGATGTGGAACTACTTTTTACATCGCTACCAAAATTTCGAGGACTTTTTAAGATATATTAAGTTAGGAACAGGGAATGTTTTTTCAGAAGTCGATTTCAAAGTTGCTTAGTCAACCGTAAATGAGCTATAACTGAGTTATGATTTTCTAAAGTGACCTCAGCGTTACCCGAGTTCAAGAGAAACAAAATACCAAATGTCTGGGGTCGGGGTATCCGACTCCCTTATCGGGCTACATCACGGAAGATTCACTGACCCCGGCTGACGGGCCGGCCCGGGCCTGTGGCGACGTGACGTCAGCGTTTGCAACCAGATGATGCCTCTCAAATTTCTTTCTTTTTTTTTTTGGCACGGGAGGGTGGCGTAGGAGAAGGGCAGGAGCTAGTTCGCAGCATGGCCGCCAGGGTTGCGCCACCATCGCAGCGCGGCGCGCGTGTCGACCGCCCACGCCACGCGACACCTTTCGCGTGGGCGACCACTGTTGCCAACCTAATGCTTTCCCAACCAGATTTGGTGGATTTAATTCATACCTAGTGGGTATAGGTTATTCACGGTAAAATGTTTTTTTTTTTTTTCGAATCCCTAATTAGATCTACTTGTATGCGCATTGCGTATTCTTCCATCAAATGGTGGCCGCGGTAGCTTAGTGTTAGACTACTCGCCTCCCACGTAGGGGAACCTGGTTTGATTTCCGGCGGAGTCACTCCCGGATTTTCGCATCTAGGAATCGTGCCGGAAGATGCCGCTGGTCAGCGGGTTTTCTCGGGGACCTCCCGTTTTCCCCGCCCTTGCATTCCGCTGCCGCTCCATACTCGCCTCATTTCACCCTCATCGGCTCTTAAGACCTCAATGTTAAGAGCCACCCAAATCTCGTCACTCACTCCATCATATGTATGTTAAATTAGCATAGTCTTGGGTCAGATCACTTTTTTCACTCGTCGGTCAAGTGAAACTGTGGAATTATTGGGAAAGTAAATATTTTACCAATTTTCTAATTCTTACGCTTATATTCATTAAAAAACAGAGAGCACAATCGTTTACTATAAACAAATGTTTAACTAAAACTTATAATTCAACGTTAAGACATGGAAATACTTTCCCTTCGTCGTTGCTAACTTACTGGGCGCATTCCAGCCAGCGTGTCAGATAAAATATATTCAAGTAGAGGCAATGACATTTTATAACGTTGACCTCATAAATGCTCGATTAACTGTGAACAGTGGGCAATGGATGGTCCAGTAGATTTTTTAAAAAAAGCTGTGTTGAATGTGGTGAATATTCTTTCGGAAGGTAAGCTATATATTTGTACTTGAAGTGCCCAACTATTTAATTAAAATATGTATATTGCAAAGCAATAAATCTTTATACCATTAATGAATTGGTGGCATTGTATCATTATGAGAATACCTTTTTTTTTCCATTGTCGTTGCTGTTTCTGTCTCTCCGTAACTTTATCACAACCATAAATAGATAGTATATTAAAATATTAGTTTTTAAAAATACGTCAAACTAAGTTGAATGACAAATATTAATATTATCGTTATTCGAAGGGCGATTACGAAGGTTATAACAATCTGGTGGATTTTCTCTAGTGAGATAGTGGAATTCTCTGCCTGGATGTTGGCAACACTGCGGGCGACGTTGTCTCCCGCCGCCCGGCCCGGGGTTCCGCGTACCCTCGCGGCGGGGAAGGGACGATGTGGGGGAGGAGGGGATCACTAGCGTGTGCGTCACGACGCTGCGTGCCGGGGGCGTCGGGTCTGCGGAACCGGGCGAGAACAGGGATGCCTGACATTTAGACTTACGCCCACCGCGTGTAAAGTATCCCGATGCAGGGAAGTCAGTGCACGGATTATTATCAGTCGGCTAATCACGGAGGCAGCTTACGAGGCGGAAACATAAAAGCTTACGAGCTGAACTACTGAAATGTTACGGATAAAAACGGGACACGTCCACTCTTTACTTAACCGGGGTTCGAACGCTGAACTTAATGCCTTTAAGAGTTACCGCGACTTAAAAGGAACCTTACTCCGCCATATTGGAGTCTTGATTTTTCTAGATTGTTTTTAAAAGAAGAAATTCCGAAAGTACCCGTATTCCAAACTAAGTATTGACCTTACACAGTAGTACAGAGGGAGCCATGGTGGCTGAGCGGTTAGACTGCTCGCCTCCCACCAAGGCGAACTGGGCTCAATCCCGACCGGTTCATTCCGGATTTTCGCGAGTGGGAATCGTGCCGAACGGTGCCGTGGGTCAGCGGGTTTTCTCGGGGATCTCCCGTTTCCCCGCCCTTGCATTCCGGTGCCGCTCCATACTCGCCTCATGTCACCCTCATCGGCTCTCGAGACCTCGATGTTAAGAGCCGCACAAACACCTTCACTTCACTTTTCACAGTAGTCCAGACATAACGACTGAACTACGACATCGTATTAGCGTCACAATATTGCTTTTGCCAAATTTTGACAGAAATAATATTTCGACGTATTTATGAGTTCGTAGTTAGCTTGTCTTATCTGTGCTGCAGTGTAAGGTCAATAGCTAGTTGGGTATAGAGGTACTTTCAGAGTTTTCTTTTTTAAAAATATAAACGAGCTAGGTAATCCAAGAATACAATAGCGCGATGAAAGTCTCCCATTAACGCAGTTGGTCACTGAGATCAGTTCGGTCAGTCATCCCGTTACGAAATGGTAGGTAGGACTGTGGTTATTTATACTACAGATTCGGAAGATCAATATTAAAAGTTTGGCAACTAAAACTTTTCGCCACTAGGTAAGCGCTAGTGTCGGCACTGTACCAAATTTTCTCTATTTTCTACATTTAAAAGCTATAATCATAAATTAAATATAAAATAACTTCGTAACTAGGTAAACTATATATATTTTACTATTCACGTAGTTTAAAATTTTAATTAAAAGTTACGTTTCGGAACACTGCGCATCTAACAGCGGAAATTTCCCCTGTGCCAAACTCTCCAATAAGAAATCTCGTTGTGTTCCTAACCTGAGTAGAATTAACTTTAATAGGGCTTAAGGCCGCCGTCTACCTGGAACTTTTTCCCACGTTTAGGCCGAGAAGCGAGGGAGCGATAAGGGCGACACTGCCACGCGCATCAAGTACGCCATCGCCGCTAAGCGCAAGGCTCTGAACTGGCGTGCAGTGTTCTCGTCGTGCTGCGTGTACCTATGGGACTTTCAGCGGTGACCATATTATTTTATTAGTGGGAACTTTTTAGGAAGGTTGAGTGCAGGCCCCTATAGTAGTTTTGTATGTATCTGATGCGTTCATTTTGAGCTACAGCGCCTTGGAAAGGCCGTTTTTAGCGGTTTTGGAGTACTCTGAATTGATGTTTCTAGCGTACGTGATATGTTGAAAGTACTTAACAGCTCTCGTCTGAAGTGTGTGTTCTTTACGTAGATCAGCATGTTGGACGCACGCTTAATAGTTTCGTTGAAAAACGTGTATTCCGAACACTCTGCAACGCAGTTCAAGCGCCAGGTAGACGGGCGCCTTAACGTCTTGTCGACAGCGAGGTCATTAGAGAAGGAGCAAGTTCCTCAATCAAACAAGAGCGATGTCTTAAAAATAAGAAAAACGGAAATCAGAATGGCCGTACAAAGATACTCTCGGAATACTCCGGATACTCTCGAATGCGAGTCCAGCAATTTACCACTGCACCACTTCACTGAGTGTTAAGAAATGGGTTCGTTAACAAAGACAGAGAGTACTTAAAAATACAGAGTTAACTAACCACTTATTCTACACGCCAAGAATAAGGCGCCACTAGCCAGCAACGCGTCATAGCACCGTTCGCCAATCGGCACGTGGCAACCTACTTACCAACCACAGCTTAGCCAGCAGGAAACCTCTCGCAACACGCGGTAGCCAGTCAGACACAATGCCCGTTCCCAGAACTTCGCGCAGCCAATCAGAGAATGGGAACGCCTACATCAGAGGAATCGCAACGCAATTTCGTTTCTGCGTACTTATTTACTCTGTGACAAAGGATTTTGGCAAGTGGGAGTCGTGCCGGGCTGGTTTTCTCGGGGATCTCCCATTTACCCCGCCCTTGTATTCTAGCGATGCTCCATTCTTACCCCCATCGGCTCTCAAGACCTCGTTGTTAAGAACCGCCTAAATATCTCAACTCAACTCCATTTTCCACCAACTTAACGACCGCTTTCGAACGCCAGCGCACCTTACGGCGGAAATGTTCCCTACGTCAAACTCGACCATAAGTAATCTCGTTTTGTTCCTAACCTAAAGCGGGTATGCCACGATGGAAGATTCATTGGACGATTCCATGCGAGCCTGCATGGCCGCTTGTATGGATGGTTCTATGGAAGATTTGGCCGACGGCTGGTCGTTTTCATGGACGTTTTCGTAATTGGTCGTGTGTAATGTTCGATGGAAGGTTTCCATCGAGGTTGAAATTTTAGCCAATCAGAGAGAGAGTGGTAGTCATTTTGTTTATTTTATTTTGAGAAAGGTCGTAAAACTATTAAATACGAATAAATAGTAAATAAGAAACCACGAAAATGTCTACTAATTCTATTGTGTGAAAATTTTGGTAGACATTTGCATTTATTTAAAAATAAAATTTCCAGTTATAACAACAAAACGCTGAAGTCGTGAGTGAAAATTGTTCCTGAACCACAGTTGCAGAAGTAAAATAATAAGAAATGCGTTCGCCTTTACTTGTGCTGCAACTAGCATCATTAGATAGGTAATTCCAAAGATACCTTCCACAATTGCCTGCATGCAGGCTCGGGTAGCAGGTCCAGTGAAATATTCCGCCTGAGCTTGTAAGGAAAAATTTTATAAGGCCTATAGGTTTAAGCAGAATAAACCTTACCGGCGCTAAGGTTGGGAAGATCAACGTTAAAAGTTTGGCGACTAAAATTGTTGCCACTAGGTAAGCGCTAGTGTACAGGATTTTCTCTACTTTTTACGTTTAATAAAATCAATTTAAATAAGTCATAAATAAAATGTGAAACATCTTCGTAACTGAGTGAAATATTTCATTTTTTTATTATTCACGTAGCTTAAAATCGTAACTAAAAGGTACTTATTTGGAACAATACGCACCTAGCGGCGGGGATTTGCCCTGTGCCAAACTCTGCCATAAGAAAACTCGTTTCGTTGGTAACTCGTGTAGAGGTAACCTTGCCGGCCGGCGCATAGCCAGGCGAGGAAGAGAAGCAGGGAACCCGCCGGCCGGCGCGTCGTCGCNGGGTCGCCGCCGCCCGCACGTGGCGCCCCCCGCGGCTCCACGTCGACACTCGGCGGCGGTCGTTCGCGTGCGAGCTGCCCCGTGTATGCCGGCACTCGCGTCCTGCTCAGGTTCCTTCTACTCCGGTTGAGAACGAGACACGTTTGTTTTAAGCTGGCGGTAAACCGGATAATCCTACGTGTTTGTACGTAAAAGTTTGTGTTCGCCCCATTTATGGTATATAATTTGCCCCTAGCAAAAATATTAAGTCTTCAACTACTGTTCACGTCCTTTAATACTGTTAAAAAGAATAAACTTTTCATATCTTATTTTTGTAGCAAAAGTTACGAATTTAAGAGTGAAATTAATATATCTGTCATCAAAGGGAATATTTAGGTGGGTTGTCATATTTAATGAAAGTAATTGTGTAATGGAGATTTCTTCTAAACTCAATTTTTCAACCAAATATTAATCAATGTTAATTTCTTAAGAACGAAGTTTATTCTTTTCTTAGGTTTCAGTACAATACAAATCGGAAGGTTTTAAAAGAAACTGTAGGCCTATTTATTTGATGAAAATGGCAATAATCCCAGTTGTCGGCGTGCAAAACGAAGAGAATCTAGTACACATGCAACACCAGTGCCATCTGGTGGCGAAACACTTTTGTTGCTGAACTATTAGCATTGAGCTTCCCAACCTGAGTAGATTAAACCTTGCCTCTGCAGAGGCCACAAACTGCGCATTGAGTGGAACACCTAGTAAAATTTTGATCTGTAACACTAGAATATGATTTCATACGATGAAAGCCAATAGATTAAAGTACAGCTGCCACTTTGTACAGTTGCCACTTTGCACTTTAACACTTTCCCTTAAGAATATTACGCAAGGAAGCCCTAAAAATTTTATTTTACCCTATTTGGCTTATTTTCCTCTTTGAATATATTTAATAAGATAAAAGAAAAAAAGTGACAGCTGTGATAATTTGTTCCTTTCATGGGAAAAAAGTCGTATTCCCAGAATATTTATCTACTGTAGATACGTGCGTGTACGCGCAAACGCTGATTTCACAGGCAATATTTACATGCGAGTCTCCTTAATGCAGCTATTTTCCGCCTCTGTGGCAGAAAAGCACGGGAGTGATAAGGTCCAAGACGTTGCGCACATCAAGTGCGCCATCGCCACTAAGAGCAAGGCTCTGAACTAGAGTGCAGTGTTATCTTGCTGCGTGAAGCGGCAGCCCTGTCATCTTATTGATGGGGAGTCTGTCGCGAGGTTCAATGCAAAGCTCTAGAGTACTTTCGTACGTGTCTGATGGGTATATTTTGAGATACAGCGATTTGATAAAGCAGTTTTTAACCATTTTGAAGTACTGTGAAATGGTATTTATAATGTGTGTGACGTCTTGAAAGCACTTAAAAGGTCGGGGTCGGTGTCCCCCCCCCCCC
>NQII01000356.1:252463-276679 GCA_002778355.1 Clitarchus hookeri
ATTTTCTCATGTGAGGAACGTGCCGGACGACGCCCGCTGGTCGGAGGGTTTTCTCGGGATCTCCCGTTTCCCACGCCCTTGCATTCCGGCGCTGCTCCATACTCACTTCGCTTCACCCTCATCGGCTCTCCAGACATCGATGTTAATAACCGCCCAAATCAGCTTGTACCATTGGCCACTCCTGTATATAAAACTGTGACCTGTGCTTACTTGTTTCACGGTTACTTCTACTCAGTTTGGGAAAAACTATGTTAAAAGTTTGGCAACCAAACATTTTCGCCACTAGGTAAGCGCTGGTGTCGCATGTGTGCCAAATTTTTTTCTATTTGCTCCATTAAAAAAACAAACAAAATAATTGCAATAATCATAAATTAAATATGAAGTAACTGCTTAACTAAGTCAAACCTTTATATTTTATTAATCACGTAACTTAAAATTTGTGACCTCTTTTTAACGCTAATGCATACCTAGAGGAGGAAATTTTCCTTATGCCAAACTCTCCCATAAGGAAACTCGTTTTGTTTCTAACCTGAGTATAACTGACGCTAATTATGTATAAAGAAGTGGAGCCTGTCCTGTTACCACAAGATAGCGTCAATCCCGAGGATACCTACAAATAGCTTTCAAGACACTTCAAATTGGAAAACATTCACATTATAGGCAGCCACTGCTATGTATAATGCAGCAGTATTTTGGATAATACGTATAATTGCGTTTTTATGTATTTAAATATTTTAATTCTAACGCGGAAATAATTAAACGTCAGTAGTTTTCGGTTACAGTTAATTGTTGGCTCATTCTAATTTTTTATGTAAAAAACAGAACAAAGCATTCTTCGGCTAAAGCTTCAAATTATCTCAAATAAAATATATTTTATTTGTAGTAATTGGCAAATTCCCTGAAATGGCAGGTACCGTATGATGTAAGTAAACATGCTAAAAAGAGTCTATCGATTTCGATCGTTCATTTGTGTAGTTTGCTACCTTGAACGACTCACCTTTGTTAAGAAACTAATGGTCTGCAGAGATTTAATGATAAATACAGCCCCATTGCAACAATTCAAAACAATAAGTTTTATGTAGATTGCTGGTGTATTCAGGATTACAGAAACATGTACGATACACGATGGAAACTATAGTGACATTTGTAAAGTATTGTATGTGCGAGCTAAGCTAAGACACTTACCGTGAAGAATACAAGTGAATCGGCAACAATGATTCAGATAAACGTGTAATCACTTACTAAATAGTCATTTTTATCACTAGTCTAAGTAGCTAGCATCTATTAGTTTCGCTCATACGTTCTTTTTGTCCATAACTTTAATGTTATGTTTGGTAGTAAACTGTTGCATTTGTAATTACAATGTTGTGACGTTAAAGATAAGATATTACTAAAAATAAATATTTTATGGTAAAATAGTATTAAAAGAGTGAGTATAAAAGAATACCCCAATTTTTAACGACTGTAATATCAAAACCAAACAACCTACAACCTTGATTGACCAATAAAATGAACCGTGTAACGGTAAAAGTTGTTTAACATAAATTCATAAATGTTCAATGTAACCTCCATGAGCGGCCCGAACGACAGCTACGCGATAATCAAACTCGTTCCATGCTCTTGTCAGCATGTCCGGTGTTACGGTTTGGATGGCGTGGGGAAAACGAGCTCGCATTCGACACGTCCATGTGAAGGGGACAGTCTGATGTTTCCTTTATGTGCCCAGAACGAGGTAGACGATGCCTTCATGTCTAAGCTGGTTTATAGCGATGAAGCGATGTTCCACACAAATAGTAAGGTTAACCGGTACAACGCGCGCCACCCCATTGGCCCCTAGCTGTTCGCGGATACCTGAACGAGACGTTGCCGCGACGCTGGATTGGTCGAGGAGCAGCTGGTGACCAGGCTCTTTATCACTGGTCCCCAAGAAGCCCGGTTCTTAACCCGTGCGATTTTTTTCCATGGGGGTACATAAAGGATCAAGTGATTCGTCCACCATTGCCGGCTAGCATTGATGACCTCAAAACGAGAATTACGGACGCCATCCAAACCGTAACACCGGACATGCTGACAAGAGTGTGGAACGAGTTTGATTTCGCGTAAATGTCATTCTGGTCGCTCGTGGTGGTCACATTGAGCATTTATGAAGACATGGTAAACAAACTTCACAGTTCCACGGTTAATTTGATTGGTCAACCAAGGTTGTAGGTTGTGTGGTTTTAATATTATAAACCTTCAAAGTTGGGGTATTCTTTTATGCTCATCCTATATATAGCCATAAATATTAACTATAACTATAACATGCCGTGAGATACTATCATATTATGCAACACGCTTTCAGACCTAAAGTTTTTTTCGATCTCAAGTTATATTCTGTAAGATTGCACTGAACACCTTTATGGTATTCGGTACTGAAACAATTCTTAATGTGTACATTAATATTTTCGAAGATTTAGGTATTCGGAAAATTATAATAAAAGGAAACATAAGCTAGCCTTTCCATTGTACAACAAAAAGTATTTAAACAATGGTGCACATTTTAGTGATGCCTCGAAGGCAACTCGTAATTGAAGATAAAACGAGCCATCCTGAAAAAAATTCGACACGTGTATCTAAGAGAGACTGTCCAAGATGAAGTTCCACGTGCATTCTACTACCGTTTGTACGTATCGCAGCTAACCAGCGTCGAGCCTGGCAAACTCTTCGTCCCTTGTAGCCTGCAAACCACGACGTTAGAGCCTTCCAAATATCTTCACTCGCTCACTCACTCTTCGCCGCACGCGACGTGCTGGAGGGATGACTGCTGGTGGGAGAGGATTAGGGTGGTCTGAAAGCACTTGCGAAACAGAGGGACAAATAATGAAACAGCCAGATCCTCCCCCGGCGACAGCGACAGTAGCTGCAGTTGAGGCGCGATGCTAGTAACTGCCAGCCGACATGCTAATGGAAAGCCCCGAGGGTTGCAGCCTGAGGGGAGAGGGGTAGGAGGTGGTGATTCCTCGCCACTGACCCCATTCCACGNCTGAGGGGAGAGGGGTAGGAGGTGGTGATTCCTCGCCACTGACCCCATTCCACGTGGCGGAGGGGTGGGGTGTGGTTGGTGAGGGGGTGGTTTTGCGCGGCGAGGGTAGAAGGCGGGGCGCGTGGAAGGCTTATGAGTTTTGGCCGGGTGCCACTCGCTTGCCGGGCTGGTTTTGTGGAGCGTCAAGGCCTGTCGGTCGGTTTGCAGACAGCCCCGGGTCTGTCCTCGACGCCGGGGACGCCGGGTTGGAAAAGGGGTGTCTGTGGCGCATAGACTATGCGACTGGGTGAGTGGCGTACGCAGTGGTACGCATCGTCGTAGAGTGTTCGTTCTAGCCACGCAGTACCCACTCTCCGCGTTCCAGTGTTCCAGCATTGGACTGGCGTATTCTGTTCGTGTGAAAAGGCGGGTCCGTTTAAGATTCAAATGTAAACAAGCTTGTTCACCACTGTTGGCCATGTACTTTGACAGTTGCAGAAGATGAAAGTTGAGCACGGGTTGTAAGTTTCCCGACCACTGAGGTGTTCCCAAGCATTGAGTAAGGATAGACTAGAGGGAACATGGTACAGTTTGCTGGCCGGACTGGCGTAGTTGAGTGGTTCACTCAGAGGGGCGCTGCTGCTTCTCGATGCGTAGACAGGTTCGGCAGGCGACACATTTCCTCCTCATCCTTCAGCGCTGTTGCCAGACAGTGTCAGGTACATGCCCTCTCCCCAGACGGCTGGACTGCCACGCGGCGACTCACCCCCTCGCACTGCCTTTCACCCCCAAAACGAGGGAGGCTCTTCAGTGCGCTGCCTCCAAGGCCTTGTTCGTGTCAAAAGACATATAGGAGTTGTAGTGTCCTAGAACGGAAACGTGCGTCATTTGCACCGACTTGGCGAGCTGGCCCAAAACATTTAAAACTATTAGCAAAGAGTTATGTTCCGTTCAGTGAAAAATATTAATGCGAATAAAGACTGCGGAAAAAAATTCTCACCCACAATTATTTTTTGTTTTGTATGTTTTGCTAAGGGTAATTATATCTGATTCGTGTATGCTACAAAACTTTAATGAAGTACTCAGGCAACATAATNGTATGTTTTGCTAAGGGTAATTATATCTGATTCGTGTATGCTACAAAACTTTAATGAAGTACTCAGGCAACATAACAATACTACATAATTAATTTTAATAGAAATTTAATTTTATTACAAGAATTAAAATAGTACATTAAAAACGCAAAAAAATAAATTCAGAAACTTAATTATTCTCAGATGGGAAAAAATATCTCGNATTAAAATAGTACATTAAAAACGCAAAAAAATAAATTCAGAAACTTAATTATTCTCAGATGGGAAAAAATATCTCGTTCGGAAATGTGAACCAAATTACTAGTTGATGCATGTATACCCTACGTACAGCTGTAAGTTAACACAACTGGGAGAAAAACACATGATAACTATATAAATTACATAGATAGATATCCTTTCGATAATTTTATTTCGAGTTAACAATCTGCGTTAAAAATATGTCAGAACTGTTTAAATTTTTGTATATAACAATCAAATCATTATCAGTATTCTAGGGATGTTTACATAAAATTGACCTCATTGTCGCAAGTCTAATTTCGATGCCTTGATAAAATAATCAGCGTATTATTTTATTACGATGAGTGATTTTAACTATTCTCGGCTAACCTTGTTCTTCCCATAACATACCGGTTCTCCCATCCCACTATTCAGTAATTTTTTTTGCACTAAAATTCAAGTAGAAAGTACCTTTTCTGATAAAAATTAAAAATTCCTAATGCATTTATTTAAACTAGTAAATGCCTCAGAATATGAGGGGGTGGTTTATATGCTCACTTCTATCCTCACTTTGAAGTAATCTGGGCGGCGGACAGCTACGCTAGCAATTGTGGTTTCTCTTTCAATGTTGCATCTAGAGGCGACGACTGACTTGTAACATAATGTCGTGATGTACTGCTCTTAGCAAGAACTATATTATTTTTTTGGCTCTGCGANACATAATGTCGTGATGTACTGCTCTTAGCAAGAACTATATTATTTTTTTGGCTCTGCGATCGCCTACTTTCAATGCTTGTCTCAGCAGTGCTCCACTTTGCAGTCACTCGATTCAGAGATGTCGAACATACAACTTGCGAGTGCTGTAGTTACGTAAAATAAAAAACTGTAGTGGCAGACTAATCTATTTACAGAAAGGAGTGTTAATGATATGTTTTTGTATTTATTGTAATACTGAAGATCGAAAAAAACCCATAAGTCCTTTTTTTTTAGATAGTGCCCAATAAAATAAAATATTTCTTATTGTTTATAATAACAACCCCCAAAGAGAGCTATGTGTTATTTCCAGCATGTATGTACGTAATAAACACAGGACATACGTGCGTCTAGAAGGCACTATGGCGTCTACTGTGCGGATGTTGAAAGTATGTTCGGAACGGACGTGTCACCACCTGCACCGACTTGTCAAGTAACAATCAAAGGGGTTCGTGAAATAACCGACAGTTTATTGCAGGTAAAACAGAAACTGGAAAGGAAGGTGAAAACTATAGACAAGTATGACATATAATGTGCTCTTGCTTTCGATAAAGAAGTGGTTGTCATAAGACATAAACGAGAACTGAATATGTGAGTATACCCAATCGTTAGTGTTCATGGTAAGAGGGCTTCTAAACCCTGGAAATTTCCATTTGCATACTTTTGTCTTGTGGCTCCGTAAAACATGGCAGTTAAGTTCTTCTTTTGGTTATGGTGTTAGAATCATTGTTTGAAAAATTGGCCTGAATGTTAAGGCAGTCGTTTGTAATCAAAACACTGCATAACAGAAAGTTTACCATCTCTTAGGTGCAACCAAAGATAAACCTTATTACGTGCATAAAACAGCAAAAAAAAAAAATGCATTTCAAGTTGTGCCGCACCTGCTAAAAGGAATTAGAAATGATATTGGATGTACTGGATTTTAGATAGAAGATGAAGTTATTTCGTGGAGACCGATAGAAAAACTGTTCGTAAAAAAATTCTTTGTAGGGTACTGTTCTAAGCATATACATCCTGGTACATTCGATAAAATTAATGTAAAATTTGCAGCAAAAGTTTTCAGTCGTTCTGTTTAGGCTGATTTAATGGCTACATCAGAGCATTATGCAAACCAAGGTACCATAAGACCAGCTACTGCCAACTTCGCGCTGAAAATAAACGACACGTTTGATACGGTAAACATTAGTTCACTTTTTGTTGAAAATCCAAATAAAAGAGCACTCGGTGAAGAAAATAAACACATTGAACAGCATCTCATTAGATTTCATGAATGGGTGTCAAAGTGGAAACTCAACGATCAGAGGAAGTTCGTAACTCCCACGTGTAAATATTTCCAACAGATGATATTTGCTACAAACCAACTACGGGGAGATTTGTAACGCGATAGTGTTCACTATCTCTTAACGTCGACGCTTCAACAGGATCCGTTAGAACATATATTTTATTTAACCCAGATGAGATATGGATACGGAAGGACGCCATCGGCCCAAGAATTAGGAAGACATTTTCAGCGTATTATCTCTGTACGATTAATGGCTCCGCCACAAACATCGAGCTGCGAGCCAGATAACGACACGAATGTATCCTACCTGAACTGAACGTTATTACAAAAAGTAAAAAGTTCTGAGCGAAATGGAGAATGCGACAATTCCTGCAGTGATGATTTATTTGAAGATATTGAAACACATTTCGCTAACCCCAAATACACGGCTGCAGATTTTAATACAAATTTACAAACTACTACACAATTAGAAAATAATGCCACTCACTACTTTGCTGGATGCATGGCAAAACAATGTACAGACAAATTCAAATGCGATTTGTCCATGAGAGAGCTTATCGACGAGAGTAAGTCGTCTGTTTCAAGTGAAACAGCCTTAATGTTTTTGAAAAGCTATAATAACTCCGCAAGTAATTGTCTGCTAACTCCAGCATCAGACAAACTGTGATAGGTAGTGAATATGCAGCTTAAAGAATGTTCCATTCAATATTCAACAATCTGGCACGAAATAAATTTATCCGAGAAAATAGAGGCGCTATTAATAAGCGCAACAAACAGGATAGTTGCAGTGGACACAGAATCTTCATTCTTTTAAAACAAGAATAATTATGGTCCAAAATGGCAAGCAAAAAAGTGCAAGGATCAGTATCGCGTCAGCAGTATATCATCGTCAACTGGGATAAAAATAAAAAATACAAAATTGCTAAGACTTAAAAATCTGTAAAACATAAATGTTGCTCTACTATCAAGGCTCCTTTCCCGGAAGTTTTCATATTTTAATTTGAAGCGTTTTTAACTGAATATTTGTGCTGTATTTCACATGCCTAGATAAAACATATTAACTATGAAATCATTTTAAAATTTAAAAAATGATTTACATTATCACGCATGATGTCAATACCTGCAGTCGTGAAAAACAACCTACGAGCTATTTATTACATTTAGAATCAATTTCTGAAATATGTAATATATTTCTAAAGTGTTTATAATTTCAAACAACATATTTGTCAAGCAGTTTATCAGAAATTTACCACAGTAAAAATGTGCTGTGTGTTGCGTCCATTTGTTAAACTATTATACTTGGAGTTGTGTTTCCTGTACTGATGTGTGAGTTAACTATATACCATAGTCATGTAACTTCTGAATGAAAAAATTCAATTCTCGTTACTTAAGTTTTATATGGTCTGAAGTATAAATTAAGTGTACTGTACATCTTATCTGATAATAAAAATGTTATCTTGTACATACTGTATTACATAATGGTGCCATTAAATGAAAAGATGGGAGTAGGCACGCCTAAGTAGTGTAACTGCACCTGTATTTTCCGGAAGTGATGTGAGGTTACAAAACCATTCAAGTGCAGTCATTCATAAACACACCCTTGAGTTCTCTGAAGTAAACTGGGTACTTTGCTATGTGAATGAAGAAACACGCTTGGATCGTACAGACATCGCCATGAGCATAATATGTTTAATGTTACAAAATTAACACAATACTTCCCCCAAAAGGGTTTCATTTGATACTTGATATTCTCAGCCAATCGGAATCTTGCGGTCAGTTGCACTTTCCGCGGGAAAAATGCAGTCTCAATCACGGACTCTCACTGTAGAAGCAAGCAACCGATGAGCAGTTAATATCTGTTAGAGTATGCAAACAAATGTGGAGTCTAGGACTCGCGAATTTTTCTGGTCTCTAGTGATAATGGATTGCGAGTTTCCGCTTTTAACAAATAGCATTACAAAACCACGATACATTACTTTTAAGATTGTAGAATACTCACCTTTACTGCTAATATAATTGTTTGTTTTCTGCTCTCAGCTACAATGATCTACACAGATCCCAACACGCACGCATGGGCTCACGCTCGCACACACACACACACGCGCCTACCTTTTTTGCCATGTGGTAATATTACTGGGTCATTTCAGGTAATTGAGCATCATATGCGTTATATAAATATTTCAGTTTTTTTCTACTAACTTCATTTTCCTGCAAAATTATAAAGTTACTAGTTTGGAGTGCGAAAAAAGAATGTCATGATGTTAAGTACCCCTTTACGTGGCATAGTTAGTAAAATATTCCTCAAGGAACGTTACTGAGGTTAAGTGTTCGAGTCCAGAGAAAAGTGCGAGTATTCAATCAGTTTATAGACATATTTTTTCGTTTAATTCATTAGATATTCTCATGGTAGCAATTTACGGCAGTCATAGAAGAGGCCGAATTCGCGATGCGTTGTAATACCGCAAAGAAAGAAGAGGCAAATAAATATATAGTGTATATATATATAGCATACGTAGCAGAAATTTAAAACTTGATAAGGAAAAACTTATAAACTATCTGAAAATGCACGTGACTTGTACAAATTCTCCGTGGCATTTCGCGAGTAGCCACCTCTTCGCTGGTGGACTTGTGATCCCGCGAGGAATGCCGATCCTTCTTTCCCCCGGGAGCTGTCAACGGCGTCCTTCCCTGTTTACCATCGGGAATATGAAAAAAAAAATCTGCGTCTTTCCGCAGAAGGACGGGCTGGGCAGGGCCTAGTAAGTGAGAGGGAAAAACCGAAGAGAGAAGATAGTATTTGGCAACGCCGCCCTCCGGAGCCGGCGACCGGCAGACTGAGCGGCTGGCTGGAAGACACTAGCGCTGCTCCACGTTGAGCATGTGTACCAGATTTTCTTTATTTTCTACGTTCAAAAAAACGATAATCGTAATAATAATAAATAAAATATAAAATAACTTCCTAACTAAGCAATTATTCACGTAACTTAAAACTTTTAATTAAAAGTTACCTTTTGGAACACTGCGCACCTGGCGGCGTTTTGTTCCTCACCCGAGTATAGTAAACCTTGGCGAAGGTACAGACCACGGGAAGAAAGCTTTGATCAAAGGTGGGTGATGGGTGCGAAGGGAGTGTACCTCATGGGGCAGCTGTAGTGCCAGGGCGTCGAGACGCGGCACGTAGACGAAGGGCAGGACGGCGGTGTAGCTGGAGGCATGCACATTCCCCTCCAGCATACGTTCCCTCTAGTCTACCTTTACTCAATGTCCGAAGATTCACTCCAAGGCTGGAAGTGACGGGGCCATCCTTGCCACGTTGGCTGCGCACCGGCCTTGCTCTGTGTTCAAGTTACGCCGTTCTCCGCGTGGCTTTCCAACCCGGCGGACGCGTCCCCGTGTCCAAGACACAGGAAATGTTACACGTGAAGAAACGACACAAGGAGAGTCTTTCTTGTGAGAAATCTGAGTTGTATAGCCCGTTCACGGCTATTTCCAACTTTTCTGAGGCCCTGCCAAAGTTCTACTTTCAAGTTATTTCTCCACTTCATGCAAGCAAAGCTTCGCCAAGTCTAGAAAATTATATCAAAAGGGACAACGCACTGCTTTCGTGTGCANTCCACTTCATGCAAGCAAAGCTTCGCCAAGTCTAGAAAATTATATCAAAAGGGACAACGCACTGCTTTCGTGTGCATTCAGTTCAATAATAGGCTGTTTTGCATTAAAACGATTTCTTACTGTAAGCATTACCAACACACCTATTTTCTTTCTGGTTGTACTAATATTAAATATAAATGAGATATTACAACGTATAGATAATATATAAAGAACAATTCAATTGAACAAAAAACACGATACCTTTATGTTAATAGGAGTAAAAAAACCCTTGTAATACATGAAATATTTGGGAAACAACCAGACACGTCACATATAGGGTGATTTTTCAAATGTTTGGACAACAAAAGTGTGAAGATGCCGCGAATTGACTATAGATGAAGTTACTGCAACTCTCGTTTGTGATCGGTTAATGCGGACATTAACGAACACGCAATACGTTGTTCACTACGGTTGCGAGAAGCACGCTCGACGCAAACACAGCGGCCGTCAAAAAAATATAACGACTGCTATTCTTGAGCTCGCAAACGAATGAGGCAGGCCGAATTTTGTCTTCTGCGGATGCCCTCAAATTTTGACTCACCCATCGCCAACACAACTGCCAAAAATTGTGTGGTCTCATTACGCGTGTGTTTACATTCTGTTTTTCTGCAGGCCCAATACAATATTTTTTTTAATAACTTGATTGTAATATAGTTGCCTTAAAATTAGATCGAAGGAAGTCTACAAACGTTGCAAATCACTTACTTAATATATAAATATTGGTATATCCTCGTATACTATCCACGTGTTGATAGTATCGTTGTTAACAAAAAATAGCAGTCCACTGTTATAACACGGATACCGGTTACCGGGCAGCTGGCATGCACACACTACCAAATATTTTCTCTATAATCGCACCAGTAACAGCCATATTGGATTTACGGAATTTTCGCCACAACCTGCATCACAGATTTCGTGCTTTATTTTAGGCATCGACAAAGCACAGGGCAGTGCTTCGCGCATGTTATAAAACATATATTGCTTGACTACTGTTGCTAGTATCATTTCTGTGAACGCGGGTAAGAGACAATTACTTATTTCTTGCCGGCAGTCACTAGTCAAAAATTAACCAAAGTAGCGAAGCTGTAATAATTTGACGAAGTTTGAGAAGATATTTTTAATGCTGTCATGCGAAAGATTTCGTTAAACATCTTAAATGAAAGTTATGACAAAAAATTTATAAATACAGGATGGCGGGGAATAATTTATCTTAATGTTCTGATTATACAAGTTAGCATCAAGGAAATAACTATAATTTTTAGCTGTTTTGCGTTTAATTAAGCCATTTTAAGATAAACTTTTGAAAAAAAAAAATCCTGCCAACTGCATATACAGTATTTTAACGTATAGACTGACTGCCATGCTTCCAGTAAAGTTATGTTTACGAGTTGTGGTCAGGCCCTTGGCTGAGCGGCCTGCCTGATCACACCTTCGCTTATTTATCCAGGACGCGGGCCGTGATCGCTGAAATTAGTTATGAAATCGCAAACCACAGAAACCCCCTCCACCGGTCAGTAAACGGGGACAACGCAGCCGATATAGGACAGTGTAGTCCGTGGACGGTGTCTTTTCTCGTCGGGCCATTGGAACGAGAAGACCACTGAAAATGGTTGTGTCCGGCCGTCGATTTGCGCCATCTTAATCAGCCTCCGGAATTATGACCAAGGCGGGGACTATCCGATTAGGCTTTAATCAAAATGTGGCTGATTCAATCCTAAAAATAATATAATTCAATATTTCAGTATATTTTTATAGCTCCCCCCGTTCATCTTCAATCATATTTATATTGAAATAATATTGTAAAAACTTAATGTTAAATAAACTTTTTTTTATATACTGTACATTACATAACTTTTAACAATAACTTGTTACGCCCCTATAGCCCCGTTAAGGATAAATATCAACAAAATATCAAAATCATAACAGTTGGCAGATATATAAAAAAAGTAGTTTCACGGCATAACGTCGTATTTAAAGTGTAACGTTTAAATTTGAGAGGCCGTACTTACTTGATCTAGTTTCTCTTTGTTTTATACAGAGAAGGATAAGAAATATCACTTAAGTAACAAATTTACATTATCTTAACAATTACAAATGCACACTTTATGAACGCATGAATAAAGTACTCAAACTGGTTAGCTATATAAATATTAGCAACTCGCAACGATGCTTCGCCATTATTAGCGACTATCTTTGCTCCAGTATTGAAACATCACGCCCAAGGTATATAAATGGAAGGCCGTCTTACGTCGAGGTTTCACACACTTGCAAGTTAAATTCAGGGAAATAACAACACATTTTTTCGCAACACTCTTAAACCTGCTAAGACAGTAAAACAGACCACCGGACAAAAGTCACACATTTATGAGAAAATAAATTGACCCTTTCATTCCCACATTAATTAATAGTTTCTGGAGTTGCAAATTGCAAACTTTTTGATGCGTGCTGTAAGTTGCTTAAGCTGGCAAAGAACTTGTTTCACTAACACAGCCAATAATCTGTAGTTTTTGTGCTTGGTAATCAGTGATATGGACCAGACATAACGTAGCGCAGTAGCATGGTTTGGGAACCCGTTACCCCCAAAGTCTTTGAGCGTCGCAGAGTACAGTACTGGTCAAATATAAGATTAATGTGCAACTTGTTGACGATTGTCTACAATGGGCACGAAAGGGTCAAATGCCTGCCGGCCAGTTCACAGTTACCTTCTTACTTAACCCATTCAATTCAAGAGCCCGTTCTGCATACCGCAAGGGTGTATGGTCCATTCATGTGCATCCTTTCTGAACTATTTAATTCGTGGAGCAGTCGATGGATCTGGTTTGGGAACGGTTGATGCCAATACCTGCGAGCAGACAGTGAGTCTATCAAGTATTGAAAGAAGCAGACTCTACACAAATACGTCATTAGTAGGGAGAGATGTTTTTCGTGAAAATATTTCAAGACCAGTTGTACTCCAAAACAGTTTTGTCCATATGCACTCTCGTGGTTGGATGATTTGAAATTTCACGTGCCTCAAGTGTCTGCCCGCGAATCATGGACGTTCAGTATCGGAGTAATTTATTACGATTGGCCAAGTCAAATAAGAATACGTCTCCTCACGTAGGCATGCGGCCAATAACCAAAGGAAGTTGTGGTTGTGGACGTAGAATATTGAAGTATAGCATGGTCAAAGATATTTTCGCGATAAACACCTGTCCCTAGTTATTGGCCGGCAACATGTCGGAATGCCGTTCACCAACTAGCACCTGATACGTTACTCGACATCCAGCAGTCCAGTCCACATGGAATCTTCCGCAACACGCGGTAGCCAATCAACACTCGGGGATCGTTCCCGACGCCTCGCGCAGCCAATCAGCGAATGGCTATGTCCACGTTAAAAGAACCACCACGTCATCTCACTTCTGTATATTGGCTGTTCATGGTAAACTGAGCGCATTGTGTATTTTTCCATCACACGTAAAATTAACAATACCATGGGCCTGACCACAATATTCACGTGTCGGTCAAATAAAAGAGTAAAATTATTAGAAAAGAAAAATATTTAATATTTTGCTTATTTTTACACTTACTGTATGTGCATTTAAAAAAACGTAAAGCGAAAGAAAACATTTCAGTATTAACACAGGTTTATTTAACACTTTAAATTCAATGTTAATACATGGAACTACTTTCCCTCCACCGTTACCAACATTACTGGGCGCATGCCAGTCATTGTGCTAGTTAAAATATACGCAGGGCAGTGACAATTTTCAAACGTTGATTTAAAAAGTGCTCAATCGGCTCCCAAGACCTCGCTGTTAAGAGCCGCCCAAATCTCTTCACTCGCTCACTCAAAAATGCTCAAATAACAGGATGTATTTACGTACGTTCTGTACCTAGTGCATGAGTAGCTGCACTTTGTTCTGAATGATTTCCTGCCGTTGGTTAGTGATAAGTTAGTCTTTACGCAATAACTGGTTAATAACGTTGTCCAGTTGTTACGTAAATCTAGAGATCCTTCCATTTCGCGTAATTAAACGGCACCAAGCTAGACTACGTAATTCTCTTAATACTCGAGCAGAGGTCACGTGCTCATTGACTACTGATTCAGGCAGAACTCATTCTCCTGTTCAGCACGACCATACAAAGTAGTCGCTAGAGTGATGAGTGTTTGCTATTGGTTGTGAGTCCTCACGAGGATGATCGGAGGTCTAATGATACACGCGATCCTTACACATACTTGTATGCAGACTACCTTAGTACCACATTATAACGCGATATGCAAGGTCTCCACGTATATCTTTTCCGGTAGTTCGTTAACTAAAGTAGCTGGAGTGAAAGAAATAAACACGGAAGACTTCTGTGATGGCAGCAGTCAATTTTTCGCTGGCTGCTGGTTTACTGTCGACAATCCATTCGATTCCTCTACACTCGCTTCTTTATTGCTGCGTCATTTTTAAATTGAAACAAGGATGTAGGAATCAAATTATCGATGACACGAAAAATAAAAAAAATTAAAAAATGCGTTGGTTTAATTATTGTTACGTTTTGGCTGATACATTTCTACATACGCTACAAGCAAGATCCCTAGTAGACATCTAGTGCCAGAGGAAGGGTTGAGTTGAATTGAGAGATTTGGGTGATTCTTAACAAGAAGGTCTTAAGGGCCGGTGAGGGTGAAATGAGGTGAGAATGGAGCCGCGTCGGAATAAAAGGGCGTGGGAAAAGAGAGATCCCCGAGAAAACCCGCCGACCAGCGGCATCGTCCGGCACGATTCCCACATGTGAAAATCCGGAAGTGACCCGGCCGGGGATTGAACCCGGTTCGCCTTGGTGGGAGGAGAGCAGTCTAACCGCTCAGCCAGCTCAGTAAGAGGAAGAGTAACCGCCTCAATGATTAATCGTAATTTGGTAGGAAAATATTCTTCGTTAATGAAACAATGCCAAAATTTTGTAGAAGAAAAAGTTTTTCTTTATTTGAATTATACTTGGCCGTCACTGGCAATATCGCTACATGTGTTACTCTGTACGTTCGTAGCCTTTCTATTTCTGATCTGAGCAAATGAGATGTTTAGGAGGTACCAGCTCTAGTGCAGCAATTAAGTTAATTTACGGTGTTACCAACTGAAAGAATTTTTTTTCATTCTACCAACAAGCTATCCTGAAGAACATTATTCCATACCTTTCTGATTTGAATCATTCTTCACTCGGGCATATTTCTTCCGAGTTTCTTCCTGCGCCGCGCTTGAAAATACAAGACCACGATACCAGGACAACCGCGCAATAATTGCCCACACTTATAACGCTTTTTAACGCACGTAAGATGAAATAAATGTGTTCGGTTTGCGTTTCAGTACGACAAATCACAACCTGCGAAATTCGCGCTGCATTCTGGCAGCACACTAAACTATAAAATACTGTACACTGTAAAACATTTTCGGTATGCAAATAATAGTGCACATGAAGCTGCAAATATAGGAATGTTTACCGTCGCTACTATTCCAAGTTGGGAACTTNGGACAGATGTTTTTGGTGAAAATATTTCAAGACCAGTTGTACTCCAAAACAGTTTTGTCCATATGCACTTTCGTGGTTGGATGATTTGAAATGTCACGCGCCTCAAGTGTCTGCCCGCGAATCACGGACGTTCAGTATCGGAGTAATTTATTACGATTGGCCAAGTCAAATAAGAACAAGTCTCCTCACGTAGGCATGCGGCCAATAACCAAAGGAAGTTGTGGTTGTGGACGTAGAATATTGAAGTATAGCATGGTCAAAGATATTTTCGCGATAAACACCTGTCCCTAGTTATTGGCCGGCAACATGTCGGAATGCCGTTCACCAACTAGCACCTGATACGTTACTCGACATCCAGCAGTCCAGTCCACATGGAATCTTCCGCAACACGCGGTAGCCAATCAACACTCGGGGATCGTTCCCGACGCCTCGCGCAGCCAATCAGCGAATGGCTATGTCCACGTTAAAAGAACCACCACGTCATCTCACTTCTGTATATTGGCTGTTCATGGTAAACTGAGCGCATTGTGTATTTTTCCATCACACGTAAAATTAACAATACCATGGGCCTGACCACAATATTCACGTGTCGGTCAAATAAAACAGTAAAATTATTAGAAAAGAAAAATATTTAATCTTTTGCTTATTTTTACACTTACTGTATGTTACTTTACGTTTAAAAAAACGTAAAGCGAAAGAAAACATTTTAGTATTAACACAGGTTTATTTAACACTTTAAATTCAATGTTAATACATGGAACTACTTTCCCTCCACCGTTACCAACATTACTGGGCGCATGCCAGTCATTGTGCTAGTTAAAATATACGCAGGGCAGTGACAATTTTCAAACGTTGATTTAAAAAGTGCTCAATCGGCTCCCAAGACCTCGCTGTTAAGAGCCGCCCAAATCTCTTCACTCGCTCACTCAAAAATGCTCAAATAACAGGATGTATTTACGTACGTTCTGTACCTAGTGCATGAGTAGCTGCACTTTGTTCTGAATGATTTCCTGCCGTTGGTTAGTGATAAGTTAGTCTTTGCGCAATAACTGGTTAATAACGTTGTCCAGTTGTTACGTAAATCTAGAGATCCTTCCATTTCGCGTAATTAAACGGCACCAAGCTAGACTACGTAATTCTCTTAATACTCGAGCAGAGGTCACGTGCTCATTGACTACCGATTCAGGCAGAACTCATTCTCCTGTTCAGCACGACCATACAAAGTAGTCGCTAGAGTGATGAGTGTTTGCTATTGGTTGTGAGTCCTCACGAGGATGAACGGAGGTCTAATGATACACGCGATCCTTACACATACTTGTATGCAGACTACCTTAGTACCACATTATAACGCGATATGCAAGGTCTCCACGTATATCTTTTCCGGTAGTTCGTTAACTAAAGTAGCTGGAGTGAAATAAATAAACACGGAAGACTTCTGTGATGGCAGCAGTCAATTTTTCGCTGGCTGCTGGTTTACTGTCGACAATCCATTCGATTCCTCTACACTCGCTTCTTTATTGCTGCGTCATTTTTAAATTGAAACAAGGATGTAGGAATCAAATTATCGATGACACGAAAAATAAAAAAAATTAAAAAATGCGTTGGTTTAATTATTGTTACGTTTTGGCTGATACATTTCTACATACGCTACAAGCAAGATCCCTAGTAGACATCTAGTGCCAGAGGAAGGGTTCAGTTGAATTGAGAGATTTGGGTGACTCTTAACAACATGGTCTTAAGGGCCGGTGAGGGTGAAATGAGGTAAGAATGGAGCCGCGTCGGAATAAAAGGGCGTGGGAAAAGAGAGATCCCCGAGAAAACCCGCCGACCAGCGGCATCGTCCGGCACAATTCCCACATGTGAAAATCCGGAAGTGACCCGGCCGGGGATTGAACCCGGTTCGCCTTGGTGGGAGGCGAGCAGTCTAACCGCTCAGCCAGCTCAGTAAGAGGAAGAGTAACCGCCTCAATGATTAATCGTAATTTGGTAGGAAAATATTCTTCGTTAATGAAACAATGCCAACATTTTGTAGAAGGAAAAGTTTTTCTTTATTTGAATTATACTTGGCCGTCACTGGCAATATCGCTACATGTGTTACTCTGTACGTTCGTAGCCTTTCGATTTCTGATCTGAGCAAATGAGATGTTTAGGAGGTACCAGCTCTAGTGCAGCAATTAAGTTAATTTACGGTGTTACCAACTGAAAGAATTTTTGTTCATTCTACCAACAAGCTATCCTGAAGAACATCACTCCATACCTTTCTGATTTGAATCATTCTTCACTCGGGCATATTTCTTCCGAGTTTCTTCCTGCGCCGCGCTTGAAAATACAAGACCACGATACCAGGACAACCGCGCAATAATTGCCCGCACTTATAACGCTTTTAAACGCACGTAGGATGAAATAAATGTGTTCGGTTTGCGTTTCAGTACGACAAATCACAACCTGCGAAATTCGCGCTGCATTCTGGCAGCACACTAAACTGTAAAATACTGTACACTGTAAAACATTTTCTGNGCACTTATAACGCTTTTAAACGCACGTAGGATGAAATAAATGTGTTCGGTTTGCGTTTCAGTACGACAAATCACAACCTGCGAAATTCGCGCTGCATTCTGGCAGCACACTAAACTGTAAAATACTGTACACTGTAAAACATTTTCTGTATGCAAATAATAGTGCACATGAAGCTGCAAATATAGGAATGTTTACCGTCGCTACTATTCCAAGTTGGGAACTTNGTATGCAAATAATAGTGCACATGAAGCTGCAAATATAGGAATGTTTACCGTCGCTACTATTCCAAGTTGGGAACTTCCTTATGCATTTTACCCTTTCCTGAGCAAATGTAGACTCGCTACAATGTATTTATAGGAGAAAAAATTACCATCCCCGCTTTCTCACTAAGCGTATACACTGGTATGGTAAATTTCTGAATAATTTCTTAAGGGTGTACGCTCACTTTAATTCTGCCATCAGCAGGCCNGTATACACTGGTATGGTAAATTTCTGAATAATTTCTTAAGGGTGTACGCTCACTTTAATTCTGCCATCAGCAGGCCATTTGTGTGGCATGCCCATAGGCTATAACAAAAATACAATGGTAGAGTAACAAAAATCTCATAGGTCAGTAACTTTGTATGAAGGCCAGTTGCCAATTTAATCACACGAATTTCGCTCTCCTGTTATAGGGCAGTGAATGGCATTGACAATTAGAGCCGGTTTCACAATGCATGTATAAATTATTACTTATATGACCATATAATAAATTTAAACAGAAGTTTTAACGGTTGGTTGGTCTCTATTGTTTCTCAAAAGACATCTCCCGTTAAAGAAAATGCTGGTTAGCCAAGGACTTGTTAAGATCAATCTGATCAATAACGCTTTCGTTCGTTATTGGCTGATGTTAGCTCGTCGTCTACTGTACGTGTTGTTCCAATTACGCAAAGTTCGTGTAAAGACACGTAAGGAAGAACCAATAACGCGAAATTTTAGGTCTCTTTTAAGGGGACTCCTTTGTGAAATATGGCCTGTGAAAATAAGTGTTTGCGCATTCACGCGTACCTCACTAAATAAGTGTTCTGGGACGAGTGAAGAGATTTGGACGGCTCTTAACACTGAGGTTTTCGCAGCCGATGAGGGCGAAGCCATGTGCAGGAATGAAGGAGCGGGGGAAAACGGAAGACCCCGAGAAAATCCGCCGACCAGCGGCATCGTCCGGCACGATTCCTACATGCAAAAATACGGGAGCGACCTCTCCGGGAATTGAACCCGGTTCGTCTAGGTGGAAGGAGAGTAGTATAACCACTACACCACCGCGTACCCAAGTGTTCTGGGCATACTACTTTTTCCCAGGAAAGGTAAATGACAATTATCTACAACTACCACTTTTTTTTTTTACTTTTATACTATTAAATTAATTTAAAAAATAATGAAAATGGTAAAGATCTGAGCAGTTTTCTTAAGGGAAAGGAGAAAAGTACAAAGTGGTGTATGTAGTTTAATCCATTATCTTATATCGCGTGGAATAATATTCTGCTGTTACTTATCTAATTTTAGAGAAATTAAGCTTCGCAAGAATGCATATCGCAATGTTAGGGCCCATCGCAATCATTCCTTTTTAAAGGTTGTTCATGGTAAACTGAGTACTTTTGAAAGGACTGATCAAGATATACTTTTATTTTCATCGCGTATTATTCTACTATATTTAAAATTAACATTGGCATGAGTTTTATAACTTTATAGATGCGTCGGTCAAATGTCAAAATGTGAAATTATTTGGAAAGAAAGTGTTTTGCACATCTGCTAATTCTACACTTTTATATATATCAAAAAAACAGAAAGTAGAAGAAATTATTTCAGCATAAACAAAATGTTTACCCAACATTTTTAATTCAACGTTAAGATATGGAACTCTCTGAGCGCATTCCAGACATTGTGCCAGTTGAAATATATGCAGGTAGGGGCAGTAGTTTTTCAAAGGTTGATTTCACAAGTGTTTCAACTGGGTTGCATCATGTTTGAAAAACGCGATTTTTGAGGAAATTATTCAACCTTTCCGTGCTGTGTTAATCTACGAAAGTAGAACATACCCCAGACGAGAACGGAATGGTACTTTCAAGAAAACACGCATGGTATAANTGTGTTAATCTACGAAAGTAGAACATACCCCAGACGAGAACGGAATGGTACTTTCAAGAAAACACGCATGGTATAAATATTGTTTTGGGGCACTCCACTTTAGTTAGAAACGGCTTATTCTGAATGCTGTATCTTAAAAGTTACGATTCAGTCACGGGCGAAACTACTCTATAAGCTGTTCACGGTAAAATGAACACTTTTGAGGTCCTAGTTACTTTATTCTTATCAACCAATATTCATCCCTCTACTCACTTTTTAAAATAAATATTGCTATGTAAGTAATAAAGACAGTGTATACATTTCACCGGACTCGAAAGTTAACGTCGAAGNTTTTAAAATAAATATTGCTATGTAAGTAATAAAGACAGTGTATACATTTCACCGGACTCGAAAGTTAACGTCGAAAGCTACAACAAAATATATTTATTGACTATTATTCTAAATGAGAGGGCTTCAAAAAGTGCTCACTTTACCATGAATAGCATATAGGAGCCTGTATTGAACTTTGCTAGAGACTTTCCATCAATAAAATGGCAGTAAAGCCTCGTAGGTAAACGCAACACGAAGAAAACCCCGCACGCACGCCAGTCCAGAGGCCTGCGCGTAGCGGCGACGGCGCACTCGTGACCTCTTCGGAACACTGCGCACCTAGCGGCGGAAATGTTTCCTATGCCAAACTCTCCCTTAAGCCGTCTTCAGTATAGCGCCACGCGACGCGACGTGGCGATGCGATGAAGCGAAAGGTGGCGACGACACAAAGTAACGCCGGCAGTGCCCTTCACAATAGCGCGACGCGACGCGATACAGCTGGCGGAAAAAAAAAGTAGCCTGCCGTCTACCGAGTGATATTTGTCTACACTCAAATAAACACTGTTTTGGTAGTATTTTTAGGAAATGTATTGTACCGTTAACCAAACCTCAGAAGCCGAAACTGCTACATGCCTGCAGCCAGGTCTTATAGATTTGCATCGTACAAATACCCCCTATTCTCTACCTCTTGAATTACAAGTTCTTCAAGACTCGTCTTAAAGTTAACACTATTCCACTAGTTTTTANTATATATATATATATATATATGTAATATATATCTATATAATATATTCTTTACTATCTGGAATCTCGTTTCTTTATCTTTGTTTACAAACATGACAGTATTTACTTTTCTTCTTTTCCACAATCTCGCTCCTGATTGGCTGTTTTCTCTAACGCCATCAGCGATGTCGCCTCCGCGGCAAGTCAAGCTTGTCGCTAGCGTTCTCGTCGCGAGCGATGTGAATTACGATTGGCTGGTTCGGTGTGACGTCACATCGCTTCGCGTCCGCATCGCACCGCGTCGCGCTATTGTGAAGAGGGCTTTAAGAAAACTCGTTTTGTTCCTAACCTGGGTACAATTAACCTTAGCCGTGGCACATAAACTGATGGTAAACACGTTGGTTGAAGTTCGCAGACTTTTGAAAGCCGTTCTGAAAGAAAAAAAAAGGCAATCCTAGATATTACCAAATATTCCAGAATGATGTATTTATGATTTGATATTTATGACGCCGGTATTATGTACGCTTAATTGCGGCGCAAAATATTACGATATAGGAATGCACTACTCTGGCAAAAAAATTTCTCTCGAAATCGGAAAAAAAACTGTGACGTAAGTTTGCACTTTTTCGGTTTTTGTACTTCTGCTTCCAGAAACGCGTTAACTCGTATTAACGTGTTTAAAGGCTATTCACGTTAAAGTGAGCACTTTTGAAGTCAATCATTGAAATAAACGCCACAACGACCTACCAGCATATACACTGCTCACAAAAAGTTTAGCATCTTACCCGCTGGGATCCGAAGAATGAACTTGCCAACTTATTCAGCTATTATGAACTGCATACAGATGTGTGGTCCTTCCTCACACGAGTTATTTCAAATCGTGCACAGCAACCAATGACCATTCAGGTCCTATAAACAGCCGCAATTGGAAACGGGACAACATGCCGAAGGAAATTCTTAATGATCTTGTTTTTGGCAAGCCTCGTCGGATACAAGCGTGCCTCAGGAATCGTGGAGGTCCTACACGTTATTGAAGTTTGTCAATGCATCTGAGAAGACCTTGTTTTCATATTGAAATTGATGAGATTCCCTTGTTCGATATAATACCCTGTATTCTGATATTTGCTAAACTTTTTTTGAGAAGTATATTTTGACGGGCGCACTGACATGCCCTCTAAAGTTGGTACCAACGTAGGGAAAGTAGTTTCATGTCTTGACGTTGAATTAAAAGTGTTGGGTAAGCATTAGTGAAAACTAAAATTATTTATTTTGCTTTCCGTTTTTTTTTTATTTATTCACCTAAGTGTAAGAGTTAGAAGATTTGTGAAATATTCACTTTTATAATAATTTCACAGTTTCACTGACGGAACCATGAATAAAGTGACCAGACCATGACAGTGTTAATTTTACATATGACGGAAGAATACACAATGCTCATACACGTAGATCTTAAGCAGGGCTTTCAAAAGTGCTCAGTTTACCGTGAACATCTTATATCGATGGTTTACGCCCCACGTCTTCTTAACCATAAACAGCCTTATGCACAATGAGGTATGGGCTGTTCACGGAAAGTTGAGCACTTTTGAAAACCGTGCTCAAGATTTACGTGCATGTGAGTGAGTGAGTAAGTGAAGAGATTTTGGCGGCTCTTAACAGCGTGGTCTTGAGAGCCGATGAGGGTGAAGTGAGGTGAGTATGCAGTAGCGCCAGAACGAAGGGGCGGGGGAAACTGGATATACCCGAGAAAACCCGCTGATCAGCGGCATTGTCCAGCACGAATCCCACTTGCGAAAATCCGGAGTAAACCGGCCGGGGATTGAACCTGGCTCGCCTCGTTGGGAGGCGAGCAGTCTAACCACTCAGCCACCGTGGCCCCATCTACGAGTATGAACATAGTGTATTCTTCCGCGGGTAATGTAAGTAAAATTAACATTGCCATGGGCCTGTTCACTGTGAAATTATCATAAAAGTGAATATTTTAAAAATATGCTAATTACTATACTTAAATACTTTATAAAAATAAATCATCTCGTTTACACAAATATTTACCTAGCACGTTTAATTTAAAGTTAAAATATGGAACTACTTTTTCTCCATCGTTACCTACTTAACTGGGCTTATTCCACTTAGTGTGCCAGTTAAAATATATGCAGGTAGGAGCAGTGATACAGTGCTCACTGTATCGTGAACAGCCTTCAGCGGAGTTGTTGATGGCACTGCCTATCAACTGGAAGCTGCGAAATTTAAATAGGAAATCCCATGTTAAGGAAATTTTGGCTCAGTGCGTTAATTTTAAAGATAAGAGTTTCAAACGAAATGTATTCTTCATTAATTTTTTAGAATTTCCCTACAGCGGAAATGTTTCCATAACATGTATAGCCTATTGGCAAGGAATTTTCAAATGTACGTTTTACAAAAAAAGTACATACTACCNAATGTTTCCATAACATGTATAGCCTATTGGCAAGGAATTTTCAAATGTACGTTTTACAAAAAAAGTACATACTACCTATCTATATTAAAAATATACGCTCGTAGAGATCTTCTCCTAAAAAAAATACGTGAAGAATACAATTTTTTTGAAACGCCTATCTTTAAAATTAACGCACTGGGGCGAAATTTCCTTAAAGTGGGCCGCCTGGTTGAAGGAATTTTGTACGGCTGAGGCCTAAAAGCGTGGGAGCGCTAGGGGCGACCGAGACATGCGCATCAAATTTATCATCGTCTCTACGTGCAAAGCACTGAACTGGCGTGCAGTCTTGCCGTCGATAACGCGCCTATGTAAGACTTTTAGCGGAGACCCTAGCATTTTATGACGTAATAATAAAAATAAAGGTTCGATGCACGTTCCTATTCCTTTTTCTAATGTTTTGTACCGGAATGTTCATACCTAAAAATTACCGTGAAAACACACGTTTGAGCCATTTTCTTTATCGTGAAAACATGCTTTAGAAAGAAATGGAGGAACTGAAAAACGTACACAGACGCGTAACGTTTCTTAAATGCTATTCGTAAGCAAACCTCACACAAGACAAGTTGGACGGTTTTTT